>AWUE01019349.1:0-146902 GCA_001974825.2 Corchorus olitorius
CTTTGATTAATGATAAATATTTTAAAAAAAACATACTTTCATTCAGAAAAAAATCTTTCTGCATGAGTTTTGATGTTGTTTTACTTGAATGATTTTGAATGATTAAGTTTTGAAAGTTTGGAAGTTGAGAGAATTTGAGAGAATTGAAAAGTTTGAAGTTTGATGGAAAATAAAGTAAAGGGCAAAATAGTCCAAAAGGGGGGTGGTGACTAGTAAAAGGGGGCGGTATTTAGCAATCCAGTATATTTATTATCAAGTGCCAAAAAAACAACAATATATTTATGATTGGATATAATTAATTAGATCCACCTAATATAGAAAAGATCTTCTGATAAAAAGAAATTAACAAAATCCAAAGATACCAATCTTAATTATTCAAAACATAAATTGACAGTAGACAAGATTTCATATTTTTTAAAGATATAATATGGGTGGTCTTTGTTTGACAAGGTTGATATTCTATAATCCCAAAGCTTAAACCAAATTGATGCAAGCAAATCAAGTGAAGAAAATTTTGATAATCTAATTAAGGTCCCCCCAACATAGTGACATGTGGGTCCAAAATTTGTTGGAAAAATTTTGTAAGCATGAGTGATCTTCCCATGCACACCTTAGACAAGAAATAAATCACTCTTCCAAAAAGTGATTATGAGAGATAAAAAGTGCTTTTCTTTGTGTTTTCTTTTTCCTATTGATCAGATGATGATGAGGATAAGTCCAGTCAGTGTCTGTAGATTTTTCTCAAGAGAACAATGCTTTACTTCTTCAGGAATTATACTAAATTTTTGATAGGCCATGTTTCTAGTGCTGGACAGTTTGCTTTTAATTTTTAATAATACTATATATAGTTATAATAATTATTATAATAATTACTATATATATAAATAAATAGGACATTCACAAGGTTGAGTAACTTGAAATCAACCATGATTTCTAAAACTGGCGGCTGCTACCCCATGATCTGGAATTTGGTAGGGTATTTGTAATTGAGCAAGGTTGGAATCTGATCATATACTGAATAATTTGTTTCTTTTCTCTTAAATTTATTTTGCAATTATAAAGATACAATTACAATTAATAATTAGTATAACATATATAGGTTTACTAACATATATAGAAAAACATCTCCATTAGAAAAAAAAAAGACATCGAATTCGGATGAAGGAATAATGTTCGAATTTGCATCCTCAAATCGAGCTCCTCAACATTCAAATCAGGTCACTAATTCAGACCGAATCATCAAAATTTAAATCACTCAACATTGAACAATATATATGCTGGAAGACTCACCCACCCACCATAAATAAATGCGCGATGTGGGTTAGATTCAAATTAATTAGAACTAAACCTTGAATACCGATGAGATAAAAAAAATAATATATATGCTAGTAAATTAGTATGGATTAGTAAGATTTCAAAATAAGACAAGAATGGAGGGTTAAAAAATTGAGTGGGTCGGTTTTCTTGTGAGGGGAGTCAAAAAGTGTTGCGTTGAAAGAAATCAAAGGATCTGTGCTGGATGGATATGGGTATATTTCTGAAGTCTCATATAAATTATAATAATCAGGTTAATAATTAAAACAACAACAACAAAACAAAACGAGAAAAAAAGAAAAAAGAGAATTAGGAAAAACAAAGGAGAATGTTCACTGAGAGAGACAATGCATATCATTCATGGTCTCCAAGAAACTCAAACCTCTTTCACATTGGCAGCCCATGAGCAAGACATCTGATCTTGTTCTTTGTAAGAAAATTAAAAATGACCAAAAAGAAATTAGCTGTCTGTCTTATATGGAGACTTCACTGAAATTGCATGGTTTACAGAAATTATTGTCACTAATGTAAACTGGATTTTACTTGGTCTTCTTTTACTGCCCAATCTCTTAAGTCTAACCTTGATTTTGATGAATGTAAGGCGCCAATTTCCAACAATCTATCTTACCCTATCTCATAGTTTAAAAAAAATGGTAATCAATGTCTCTTGAATTGAATAGATGAAATTGTTCCTCATTAAATATGATCTCAAACTAAGTAACAATTGGTTGGTTATTAGTAGAGTATTTTGGTGTTTATTCTTCTTAAAACTAAGTAAGGTCTTGAATTCGAGAATGTAAGAAAATTTTGCTGATAGAGTTTTATACTATAGTGAGCTAACTCAGTTCAAAATTGGTTATACACCATTAGAACGGATATGAATACCTATGGTTTATATAAAAATTTTAACCTATAGATTTGACTCTGTTTTAATGGAATCCTAATTTAACTACTAAATATCAGAAGATTTATACAAAGGTAATTTTAAAAAATGGTAAGTGTTTCTTATAAATTACTAATTTCCACTAGTGTCAACATGCACATAATCTATTGGTATGTTAAATTCTATAAAATCGAATTGCTTATGTTTACAAATATAATCCATTTCAATCACTTTTTAAAAAGTAGAACATTCGTGCATTCAAACCGGAAGGGCCAAATCAAGCAAAGTACCATACTTTCACCAATGCCCCGAAGAATATAGATCAAAAGAAAATGGATGAAAAAAGTTCATCATCTCAAAAGAAGCATTGAACCTTCGGTTCCTTATCACTTTTTGTACTTTTCCAAATTTTATATTCCTATTTTTCCCCAATCAAACTCATCACCTAGAAAATACTAGCAGTTAAAAATACCTCAATGTTTTAACATTTTGATGCTGAGAATTTTATAGAAAAAACTGGCGGCTGCATGCCTTAATAAATCTTCTACATAAAAATAATTAATTTTGTTTGGCCAAAAAAAATTAATATCATGTCATTAAATATATTAGTAGTAGTACTTTATTCCAATGTATTCACACTACTTTCTGCAAATCAATGTTTGCATAATTTAGCATCTAATCTTTTTTTACCATAACTTAGAAAAATGAAATTTAGGGGAAGAAGAAGAAGCTGCATTAACATTTGGGAAAATGCTAGTTAATTACTACATTTTTTAGACCTTAATTTGAACTAACAGAACAAAGTTCAATGGAGCCATAATCAAGCAACTCCTCTATCATTTGGTCTATATGATCATCTTCTAGTGGAATAAACTGCTGCTGCTCACTCCCTCCATGATGACTTTCCTCCCCTTCTTCCCATTTGATCTCCGGCAGCCGCCGGCAATCCATTTCTACATTATGGTTTCCGGCAATGTCAAATTTGGGAGCCAAATCGTGACATTGGGTTCCATAAGATTCTTTTGCTGCATTTTTCTTGGCTACTTGGAGTGCTGCCATGTGGCATTTATGTAACTTGGCTGCCAAGGTAGCTGAAAGGAGCTTTGATGAAGAAGATTGAGGTTCATTGGGATTGTAAGGGAAATTGGTTCGTGCTTTTTGCCCACACATTAGTCTTGCCGCTTCATCATATGCTCTTGCTGCATCTTCTGCCGTTTCAAATGTGCCTAGCCATATTCTTGTCTTCCTGCAAACACATATACTTTTCTTTCAGTAAAAAACTAACTTTTTTAAGAAAAAAATGGAAAATGACTTATAATAGAAAGGTTTTAAGGAAATTACAAGACAGGGTGTCGAATTTCAGAGACCCAAGAGCCCCAATGTCTTTGACGAACGCCACGGTATCGCTGTTGAGGTCTTCCCATGGTGGTTAACGTTTGAAAGATATTGAAGAAGAATTGTGTTTGTGAAAATGCCTGAGAGAGATGGTGGAAAGTGGAAACTGAAAAGAAAAAACAGAACAGAACAGAGAAAACAGAGGCTGCAAGGTAAAGGGAAGGGTAGTCCTGAGGTGAGAGATGGAGGCTTTATATAAGCTTCTTTTGCGGCATTCTGAACCTGGCGAAGCGAATGGGGGGATTCAAATGATCAATAATAAAGAAAAAGGGCCCCACAAAAGGTTTTAAGTTTCTCTTTTGCTGTTCTTTTGTTTTTTTTAATCTCCTTTTACATGAGGAACAATTTTATGCTCTGTTTTTTCCCTCTCTTTTTTCATATTGGCTGAACTTTTTTTAACATGGGAATACATATATCACTAGAAAGGTTGTTGATACTTGATACCCTTGTTATTTATCCTTTTCCCCTTTGAATTCCATGAACAACAATGAGAATACAATTATATGTCACTCAAAAGAAGAATTCAATATATATGCAAGTATGTAACTTTATATACAATACTGATATTTAAGAGTTTAACACGGTATGATCGAAAATTTATATCCTTTCCATACATCTAGAGACATTTAGAGACTAGACTAAAAATTAATATTGAATTAGTACTATTTTTATAAGAGAATGAGTCTTTCTCTAACCACTTCAACATTAAAATCCAATCTAGATAATGTTTTGGCATAAAAAATTGACAACACAGCAAATTGAGAGCCACCCAAACCCCAAATTTGTGTTACTTACATTACCGAGATACACATTTATGATAAGAAAATGATATTTGCACATTGATCCCATACCCATCCCCAAGTTTTAATAAGGAAATGCATGCATTATCTACTCTCTGTTTTGTTTTTCATAGACTGCAAATTATTACACAATCCTTCTAAGTATTCAACATTCTTCCCCTTACTAATTAATTTTTTTTCCGACAAAAGCACCATTTTCCCCCTTAAACTTGTAGCGTTGGACGTCATCGGCTTGGTCTGACGTGGCAATGTCACGTCATCGGCATGACGGTATTGTTAACCTAATCGTTTGAGAGGGGGTAAAATGTCCAAAATTGATAGTTTAAGGGGTAAAATGTCTAAAATTGAAATTCATAAAGGAAAACGTCCAAACGCTACAAGTTCGAGGGCGAAAAAAGGTATTAAGTCAATTTTTTCCCTCATTTGCTAACTTCTTTCCATATGAAGATTTTCTTACATCTTTTCTTGAGTTTCTTGCATTATCTACATTACTTACATTTCAAGTGGTATGTCTAGTTCAATCATTCGAAATTACATTAACATTGGAAATTACATTGTTAATGAGGATTTTTAATCTTTTATAATTTATTTCCGAAGAGATTAGTTTTATAATAATAATAAAATCCGGGAATATCCTTGATTAAAAAAGATGTGCCTAGTTTTGGCATCATTCCACATAACAAAATCAAAATTTCTTCTTAGAAAGAAATAAATAAAGGAGGGGTAGGGGTGCTAGTATTTGTAGTAGTAGTTAGTAGACATAGGTACGTGGCTCACATCACAATTACTATACATAGGAAACCTACCCATATGCCATATGGTAAGGAAAGGACAGAAATCCCACGTTTCATGTAATTTTCAAAGCCCATTCCCTTCCCTTCACATTGTTTCTCTCTCTTTCATGGGCCTCATGAGTTTTAGCTGCAATCTTTGACCATATATTCCCTTTGTTGTTGATTGCCTTCGGCTAAATCCATGAACACAAAACAATTACAAGTCGACGTCAAGGGCCACCCTTCTGTTCTTTTTTTTTTCTTTCTCATTCAAAATGTTTCTCAAAAATGTTATGTAATGCTTAATGCTCTTTCCGGCATGGAATAATATATAGTAGCACTTATATATATAGGCCAAAAATAGAAAAGGGCAACTCAATCTTAAGACAAAATGCATGAATTTGAGCTGAGGTTTTTGTACCTTGTTATCACACATGATGTCTCTTGGCCCTTGGGAAGTCTCACATGATGGCAAATTTTGCCCAAACTATGCCCTATTTGAAAGGGATATGCCCCTACAATGTGACAAGCATTTTTTTTTTTTGCAACTTAAACAATGGGTTTTGTTGATTAATTACCTTTTTCTTCTTCGTTCACTTCCAACTTTATTAAGAGAAAAAATAATTTATGTACTTCTTCCATACATGGATGGAACTAGCTGCTAGCTAGGAGGTGCATGCCTAGTTTCTTTTCTTTTCTTTTGGGAATTTTCTAACTTTAGTATATTATATAGCATTTGTCATTTTTTTTTGGAGACCTTTGCCTTTGTACATGCATGCAATTAAAGGATTC
Organism: Corchorus olitorius; assembly: GCA_001974825.2. Lineage (NCBI taxonomy): Eukaryota > Viridiplantae > Streptophyta > Magnoliopsida > Malvales > Malvaceae > Corchorus > Corchorus olitorius. Next base: position 5,958 of record AWUE01019349.1, read on the forward strand.
TTTTTTTTTTTGGATAATTATGTATGAAATGATTCTTTTGTTAAGACGAATTTTTTAAATTTTGTAACATATATATTAGGTTACATGCATTCATTATGAGAGAGTAAGTAGAAAAAAAAATTATGAGAGAGAGGGCAAGATTACCTCACTTCTGATATCTATCGATGGCAAGGCGATTTTCAATTAGAAAAATATCAAAGTTTGAGCCGTAGGAGGGTTTAAAAGTTCATGAAGCCTTAAATCTTCTTAATTTCATAACAATAATATAGAGTTTTTTTTTTTTAAGAAGAATGATAAGATAGACACTACAAAAAAAAAATTTATCACCCCTTACAGAATTTGTGACAAAAATATTCACTAATAATTTTGTGCGACGGAAATACCCATCAATAACTATTTGTTACCAACTTTTTTTTTCCTTGTGGTGAGAGTTTTGTTTGTTTGTGCTTAAACACAATAAACACATGAAATTTTGAAAACTTCCTCAGCCCGGCCCAAAATCTTCTTAATTTCTTATTTCCCTATAAGTTGAAGTATAATCCATGGTCACGTTGTAAGCCGCCTTCTAATTTCACATATTTGGAAAAGAGTTTTTGTGCCCTTTTTTCTTGGTACTTTGTATGTGTACTCATGAGTGCACTAATCGAAATCAATTTATTTGGATAATGCCATAATTTGGTTCAAAGAAGAAATTACGTACGTGAATTATAATATATTTGCAAATTGCCATCAAACATTTAGTCGGTTGGTACGTATAGTACTGAACTCTTAATTATGGTTCCAATCTCAAGTACCAAAAAAAAATTATATATGCATGCCAAGCATGCATGGCAATTTAATTAAATATTCAAATTAATTAAATTGTTATGTATGAGATTTTTTTTTGGCACAAATTGTAATATATGAGTCTAGTCCAACTTATTATAGTATTTAGTTGGTTGTGTAGTCCAGTGGAAAATATTTGGCAAATCTGAAAATGATGGAGCCAACTAATCCTAAGCTGCTTTAATTTGGTGCATGTTACATGAACCAAAAGAATAAAGCAATAAAACAACAGCATATCCCTAATAAAAACAACAATATCCCTAATAAAAACAACAAAATTAGACAAAATTTTGTAATCTTGGATTGGAATGAAGGTTCCATCAGCATCAAAGACAAAATTTCCTCTGTTTTCTTTTTCTTTGAAGGGTTCCAATATGACTTAATGTAAGGAAAAACAAAAAAGAAAAGAAAGATAACGCGTGCCATAATAATCATAATTTTCTAAGGGGTAAGGTGGGATTAGCATTATTTTGTTTTCCTTTTCCTTGACATTTACTCAAGGAAAATGCAGACTTCTGTTCTAAAAAGCATTATATATTTACATACAAATCTCATCTAAAGTCTATCAAGCATTTGACTATTGCTTCATAATGCTTTGGATTTTGCTTTGCTGAACTATTTTTTTTTTTTTATAAAACAAGTAGTAATTCCTAAACCTTTTTACAAAGAAAGTAGTAGTTATTTATATAGTAATTAATTGCTCCAATGCCAATGCAAGTTCCAAGAGATGAACTCATTTACGTTGGGAAAGTTAGTTCTTGCATGAATAAGTATATATTTTTGAAATATGAGTTGAAAATTGCAGAAAAGGCAGAAAGCCCATGCAGCTGCTGGCTGTGATGGCAATTTATGAAGAAAAAGCATACAATATATTACCATACTTTTTTACGGGTAATTGTTTGGTTATATATAGTATTTTTTTCTTAATAAGATTAGATTTGTTTATTGTTATAAAGATTAAGGACTATTTTGATCAATTCGGACATTTTCAGGTTAAAACTCAGTCGGACTCTGGCCGAGTTCGAGTTTGAATCTATGTATTTGAAAATCGATCAAGGAAGGAATCCTGTCCAGAATTGCAAAAATCTTTGTGCAAAATGAATATTGTTTATGCAAAAATCTTTTTCAAATAGTTAATAAAAAGAAAAGGAAAAGAAAAACCAGATCACTGTTGCTTAAGAACAATCTCTTAATTGCTTAATTGATAATGTTAAAAAAGAGAGACCTAACAAAATTTGATAGATTCGTCAACCATTACAAAATATATATAAGCTAATCAAATAATTAATCAGCAATTCGACGGAGCGGCAACTCTATGTACTCTAAGCCTCAAACATTAAAAAATATTCGAGGCAAATGACCCAATATATTAAACTTATTCATATCCCAGTTGCTTGACAGAAAAAGCCGATTAAGCCTGTTTGGACAACCAGCAAGGAAGCGATGACTCTAACATTCCTAAATATATAGAACTCATTCTTATCCTAGTTGCGGAAAGGGGACAGAAACCCAATAAAGAAAGTGGCAAATCCCTTCATCTAGCTTCATTTTCTACCACTTGTTCCAACTCGGGGCTTGCCTTTAACTTCAGCTTCCTGTATTCCACAAAAGATTACCATTGCATTCATGAGTAAAGATTTCTTATTATGTTGTTTCGTGAAGAAAGCTTAATGATTGAAATAAATTATCGTATAATGAAATCATGCATGTCAATGTACCTGTGGCAAGTGAAGGAAAATGTGGGTCTTTGCTGTTGCTGGGTTGTGATTTTCTGCACCCTTACTCCAATCATAACAAACCTATAGCAAATTCAATGTGAGAATCACAGTTTGACTGTTTTCCATTTGAAAGAGAAAATCAGACTGTACAAAGGACATACCGAGTATGCGAATATTGACCCATCATTGTTGAAAGTACTGCAAGGTATGGCATGGCTGCACCTTGACATGGCCTGAAAATCACAAAGAGATAGCATTATACAGCTAAACCAAAACCAAACGCACACGATTTTGCTTCTGGAGCTAGATTGGTCAAGTCCAGAATACTCTCAAAAAAATACAAACATGATATCTCATAAATGATCCAGTTGTTGTTTAAATCAAACAAAAGGCTTCCAAGAGTACCTTAAGTCTCTGTTTGCTGTCCTTGTCCCAAAAATTAAAAGCACCATCAGAACCCGCAGTGGCGAAAGTGTGATGTACCTGAAATAACAAACAGCTACATGAGATTTTGAGTCATGGAAGAATTACCTCCTAAAAAGTTCAATAGTACTCTTCCACCCAGCATAGATGCCAGGAAATAAAAAACACTTACAGGATGGAAGTTTAAGGAGTTGACTGAATATATTTCATTGCCGTCCCTGTGGCATTTGAAGGTAAAGTTTTTGCTCTGTTGTGCATCATCAAGGTGATGTACACCAACTCTTCCCTCAATTGAACCAACCTGTAAAAAGAGAAAACCGAAGTTAATAAATGCAATGTAACTGTTTCGTATATATATCATTGCTGTTGGGCCAAGATGCAAGAATAAAATTACAATGTGTCACATTGTCAGAATCTTGCTGCTTAAAGAAATGTGCACATTAAGCACTTACCAAGAAACCTTGTTGATCAGGGAAGGCAGCAACACATCTTGTCTGATATTTCAGGGGTGAGACAACTCTCTTGTATTCCGTCTGTCAGCATTTCAATAAAAGAATTAGACAGGAAGATATATGAGAAAGACTAAGCCAACAATTAACAAAAGTAATTCCTCAATATAATCAGTCAGTCAACAATTATACCAAACTCATCATGTCCAGCCATTCATTTACATTAGAAAACAACATGAGCATAAGAAGTTAAAAGCAAGATAATGACGGCATCTTCAACTCAATTACTTCTTATTCATAGAGTGCTTCTACCAATTTTTATTAACAAAAGTATTCCATGATTCCAAAAATAATACTGTTTGCACAAAAAACCCAACATCAAAACTAATTGAGACAGAAGTGATGAGTCATTCTTAAGAGATAGAAGGCAGTGGGGGGAGCCTTAACTATATGAAAGTGAAAAACAGAGAATGGAAAGAGTGAAGAGCCTTATTTTTAACTTGAATTAAAGAAAGCATTACCTGAGGATTCTGCAAGTTAAAAACTATTAAATTTCTATCTGCAGTGCCAACAACCATCAAGGGATATTTAACTGTGAGTGCATAGCAGCGTTCCGGAAGTTGTTGAGTATGCACTGGATTGGACTGCCTTGTATCCCAGTACCTATATATAAAAGGTAATAGAAAATTGGTTGATAAATTTTTTTTTAAAGAAAAAAAAAACCACAGGAATATTAAAAGCATCCAATTATAAACTAGATAGATGGCATAAAAGAGAATATGCATGGCCAGCAAATGGAAAACCAATAAATCATTAATGACCAAATAATAACACAAGAAGTGTTAGTGCACATCTAAAAGATAATAGACAAGTAACTGTATTGTAAATGGAAATTTCAACTTTAATTCTAAACAGGATGCTTAAAGTATAAGCCTATGTCATCTTCATTTGCATTTATTAAGTTAGAGATTATTTCAAAAGCCCTCCAAATCTCCTACATGCAGTCCCAGATCTAAAGTTCAATTTACCAGATCCTAATAGAACACATAACTAGCATGGAAGAACCTCCTAACACCTAATAAAAAGGCAAGAGTGATCTAACAAAAAAATTCTTGCAACTGGCACATGATCATACTTCTTGTAAGTTGAGAGTGAAACTTCCTCAGATGTGCAAGAAAGCTCACTTAGCAGGAAGGCGATAACTCATAACATGATCCTAACACTAAGACCCAATTTAAAGAAACAAAAATTCAGATTTCTGAGATTGGAATATTACTTCAATGTCTTGTCCCAGCTGCCAGTGACTAACATGCCCATTTCTGGGATCCAGGCAACCTCTTTAATAGGAGCATCATGCATGGCAACTGTCACTGGTTGACCACCAGAGAGTAAAGGCCACATCTTGACCTGTTTGTCACATCCTCCAGAAAAAACAGTTGTTCCATCGTCCTTCCAAGCTGAGCACAAAACCTTTTAAAAGGCCAAGAATGAAACAGCTTTAGTTTAGAGCAACTACAAATAAAAAAGTAGAATAATACGCCTCTAAATACAACAAACTGTGACTTATTACCGGCTGATCATGAGAAATTGATGCCTTCGGCGTGCTCACAACAGCTGATGCATTCCTCTGTATTTCCCAACATCTCACCTGCAAAATCATTCAAAGGAAAATTAAAAAGAAAGATGTCAAACTTCAGCCATCACAATGATAAACAAAGGAAATAAAAATGAAAGAAATTGAATACCATTACAAGAATTCCTTGTCTTACCAAACTTCATGTACTTAAAGAACACAAATCAAGAAATATAACATAAATAAAAAATTGAAACATATAACAAACAAACCTGATTATCCCAAGAAGTTGCAACCAAGAAATTGGCCTTGGGACTGAAACAAAGACTTGAAACAGAATCGCTGGGCGGTTGCACAACCTACAATATAAATAAAATTGCCGGTAAAATCACCATACAACCAAAAATCCAATCAAGCTTCTCAAAAATTATATAGATAGAATAGATATAAGTATATTATGGCATCTCGAAAAGTTCAAAAACAAAACAGAAAGGAAGGCTAGTTGCACCAACAAGAATAATAACGAATTTGCCATGGCAGCATCACTAATTCGAATAATTAATCAACAAAAAGCAATCCTGGCATAAGCCTAAGTGTCAAGCTAAGAATAAATTTCTTCTGCTCCTTTTCTTGTTAACCCATAAAGTTAAACAATTTATCCAAATAAACGCAACAACAAAAGCCAAAAAATATTCATGGCAAAGTTCAAGAGTAAAGCCATACAAGTACTTAATAAGCTTATAAATACAGTAAACAACTAAGTATTCCATAGACTTAAAAATTATAAAACAAAAATAAAGAAATTGACAGAAATTATTTTGCAAGAAATTAAAAAGAAAATACCTCAAACGATTTATTAGGGTTATGATTGGCAGCGGCAGCACCGAAAGTCGACATTTATGAAACTGCAAAATTAATCAGGAAAAAAAAACTAAAATTGTGACTATGAAAGTTTGGCATCGCATTGGCAAATAAACATAAAGAAAATAAATATTTGGAGAGTAGGGAAAAGAAATTCACCTTTCTTGAAGAAGAGAAAAAGAATTGATTTTTGGATTTGAAAGGAGAGGGAAAACTGAGGGAAGACACTAGAAAGCGAGACAAAGAAGAGAGAGAGAGTGAAGTTATTCTGTATGACGGTCAGAAGCGTTGTAGGTTTTTATAGGGGAGCTGTAGTGCACGCGTAGCGTTGGATGGACGCGAGGCCTGAGCTCCGAGTAGCGTTAGGATTTGCAAACGCAAGCTCCTTTTCTATTGGTACCGAAACGCAAGCTCTTATATAGGGCATGTAATCAAGTTTTAGGATTTTATTTTCCTACCATGTTTAGGAATTTATTTGATTATTACAAAAAGTTTTGAACTTTTAAAGTGAAGGGCTTATTTTTTTCTTCTACGTATGAACATAAAATAAAACTGCAATCGAGCACCCCACTACCAAACCGATCTTCAACAAGAAGCAGTTGGAGTTAGTCAGGGGGTTTTTACAAATCTAAACACCTTGCGGATGCGGTGCAGCATGAGTCAAACTAGCCATCATATCTACACAACGGTTACCCTCCCTACATATGTGACGAACCTCCAAAATCCATTCTCCCTTGAGTAATTTCAAGCAGTCATGAATTAAAGTGTAGGGCTTATTTGATTGTAAATAAAAATTCAACGCTTAATTTTTTTTTATGTGTAGTTCAACACTTAATTAGTTAAGGCTAATGGCTAAAAAATAAAATAAGGGCTTCAACTTTTAAAATAAACTCAAATAAAGGCCAAATAACACAATTTCAACAAATTATGATACATATATTAGTAAATTATGACAAATTGTATATGACTTTAGTTAATAGTGAGATATAAATTAAAAAAAATGAAAATTTTTTACATAATACCATGTTTATTGAATTTATTTGGATTAATATTGTTTGATTTTTATTTAATATATGATAGCATCATTTTTCTATTAAACTTAATATGTAGGTATGAGACAAACATCGGTTTTTAGTTAAAGAGAAGCTAATTTGTAAAAAATTAGTTAGTATCTCTTCTAATTGATTGAAATTGTGTTTTTTACCCTTATTTGAGCTTATCATGCAAAGTTAAGTTCATGTCTAAATTAGGATTTCTTATATACCTAGCAACGCCTACCATAAAGTTCAATACAATTCTTAACTTTTGAAATATGGCTTAGTGACAATATTTTCCCCATGAACTTTCACGATAGGAACATTTTTTCTGCTTGAACTTTTAATTTGAAACTTTCATCCCTAATTATGGTTAATTGTTCAAATAGGGCCCTAATGTATTTGGAAATACTCAATTTAAGTCTCATGCCTTTAATTTGGTCAAATACGGCCCTAATGTATGCGAAAACGCTCAAATAAGACCTGATATCAATTGGAAATTAGGTGTTGGATGCAAACATCAGGATTTTATTTGAGCATTTTCGCAAACATTAAGGCCTTATTTGACCAAATTAAAAGCATACCCTTATTTGAACATTTTCGCATACTATCAAGAACTAGACTATATGGCTTATTTAAAATTGTTTGTAGGTGCAGTCACACTTTAAATTTAATTTTAGTTGGTGCCAAAAAAAAATTTAATTTTAGTTGTATCAGTGTTTTTTATAAATATTTAAAATTAAATGTTTTATAATTGTTTTTTCTAACAATTAATTTCAACATAAAGTAAACAGATACTAAAAATAAAATAAAATTAGCTTAAAAAAGAAACCAATTTAAGGAAAAAAAAAAAAGAATGTAAATATGAGAGAGACATGGCGGAAAAATGAAAACTCATATATTTTGACCTGGCTGTTTGCAATTGCATAGAGTTAGAAGTTAGAACCCTCACTGCCTACACTATCGTAAACCTCCGAAAGGACCAAAAAAGAAAAAAAAAGAAGGCCATATTTTCCCTCCCATTCCAGAGTCTCACAGTCTCTCGCTTTTCACTTCCAAGATTCTACTATATTTTCTCTTCATTTATTTCTTCATCTTAGTTGATTGAACCAAGAAAGATCTAAAAATTGCCGCTGAATTCAAACCCCCCCTTAAACCCTCTCCCTCCAATCATGGCTTCTGCTTCTTTGCTCCCGGCTTCAGGTAATTGCCTCACTCTTTCTTTCTTCTCATTTTAAACATGTGTTTGGGATTTACACTTGGGCTTAATTCAATCAATCTCTGCAGTTTAACATAAATTAACCATTGGGTAGTTTTAGTTTTTAGCTAAGCTTAATTATTCTGCTTGCCTTGTGTAAAAGATTTTCTTTTTTGTTTCGTGTTTAGAGTTCAAAGTTTGTTTTGTTTTGTGTTATTGAGTTCAATTAGCTATTTGGTTTCTGGGTGTTTTTTTTTCCTGCTTGATACCCAGTTTTTGTTGGTCAAGAAGTTATTTTTTGATGTTAATTATAGATCTGCAAAGTACGAAGATTTTTTATTCTTTTTCCTTTTGAAGAATATGGAGATGGAAATGTTCGTTTCTTTTGGGTATGTGCGTATGTTTGGGTTTGAACTGAATTTTGTTCTCAAATAGAGTTTCATTTGGGTTCTGTGAGGATTATTATTATCATAGAATGATTTTGGTGCTTTTTTTGTTTGCTTGAACTGGTTGGTCAACATGGGTGTTTTTTTTGTTCTTCTTTCCTTTTAAGTTTTATTCGTTGCAAGTTTAAGCTGATTAGAGAATCAAGTTAGCTCATGTAAAATGCTCAATGCCTGAGTTGTATTTGAGTTGCAGGGAATTCAAGTGAAATTTGCAGTACAGAAAGTGATATTTGTACAAGTGGGACACAGTTCAATGTGGAAAATTTTGATTTACAGACACTATACAAGAAGAGAAGGATATGTGCAACTACTGATTTTTTGTCACATGATGTTTGGAGGAAAATTGAGGAATCTTTACCTAGTTTGCGTTCCCCTGAGTATTACATGGAACCTTGCTTGAAGGATATGATAACATTAGAACTTAAGGATCCTGGTTTCTGCAGCAGAGTTCCAGATTTTAAGGTTGGAAGATTTGGTTATGGGTGTGTAAAATTTTTTGGCAAGACTGATGTTAGAGGGCTGGATTTAGATAAAATCATAAAGTTCCATAGGCATGAGGTTATTGTATATGAAGATGAAAGTAACAAGCCCATGGTTGGTCAAGGCCTTAACAAGACTGCTGAGGTAACTTTGAGGCTTCAAATTAATAATTTAGACTTGGAAAAGCAGGAGGTGGATGGTATTGTTAAGAAATTAAGAGAGAGTATGAGGAGGCAAGGGGCACAATTCATTGCATTTGACCCCGCAAATGGTGAATGGAAATTCTTGGTTAACCATTTCAGCAGATTTGGATTGAGTGACGATGAGGAGGAAGATATTATAATGGATGATGCAACAAAGGCCGCCCAAGATCCTGGGGAAATGACTGGTGGTGAGGGTTCTGAGATTGATGAAGATATGCAAATGGATACTAATGGAACATTGCTTTCTCATTCTCTGCCTACACATTTAGGGCTTGACCCAGTGAAGATGAAGGAAATGAGAATGTTGATGTTCCCTGATGAAGAAAGGGAGCTTGAGGATTTTAGAGGGTCAGCTTCTCATCAGAAACCGACCTTTGGCAAGGATTACGTAAGATCTCCTTTGCACAATTCTAATCAGAGGACGAGCTATAGGTCTAGCCCACCTGTTGTGCGAAAGACCCCAGTTGCTTTGCTTGAGTATAAATCTGGTACATTTGATTCAAGCTCATCTGGCACTGTTTTGATGGCACAAGAAAATAAGGGCTTACCTCTAAAAATGATTAAAAAAGAAGGTTTCAAGCTAGACCTCAAGCAAGAGACACCTGTCACTGGAAGCCATTCAGGAAACATAGTTGATGCAGCATTGTTCATGGGTAGATCATTTCGTGTAGGTTGGGGTCCAAATGGCATTCTTATTCACTCTGGTACGCCTGTAGGCAGTCATGACTCCCAGAGGTTATTATCTTCTGTAATCAATATAGAAAAAGTGGCTATGGATAAAGTAGTTAGAGATGAAAATAACAAAGTAAAGAAAGACCTTGTTGACTTTGCTTTTGATGCTCCATTGAATCTTCACAAGTCATTAAATTATGAAGAAAAAGAAGTGGATGTTGGATTCTTTCAGTTGAAGCTTCTGAAGATTGTCTCTAATCGCTTAGAGCTTCCTGAGATATGTAGGAGCTATATAGACATTATTGAGAGGCAGTTGGAGCTTCCTGATCTATCTTCATCTGCTCGCTCAGCTTTGATGCATCAAGTAATAGTCTGGGAATTGATAAGAGTTCTTTTTTCGGAAAGGGAAAACAATGCTCAACCGAAAGCCGTGGCTGCTGATAATGAGGAAGATGTGATGCAGGATATCAGGGAAGGCCCTCCGGAAGTTGACCCAGAATCACTGCCTCTTATTCGAAGGGCAGAGTTTAGTTGTTGGCTTCAAGAAAGTGTTTGTCATCGTGTACAAGAAGATGTGAGCTCTGTGAATGAATCAGGTTATTTGGAACACTTATTCTTTCTCTTGACTGGGCGACAGCTGGATGCAGCTGTGGAGCTGGCTGCTTCTAAAGGGGATGTGAGACTTGCTTGTTTACTGAGCCAGGCTGGTGGATCAACTGTTAATCGTTCTGATATAGCACAGCAGCTTGATATTTGGAGAATGAATGGGCTGGACTTCAATTTCATTGAGAAGGACAGAATTCGGCTTTATGAGTTGCTTGCTGGTAATATTCTTGGTGCTTTGCATGGTATTAAGATTGACTGGAAGAGATTTTTAGGATTATTGATGTGGTATCACCTACCACCGGATACTACATTGCCCACTGTGTTTCGAACTTATCAGCAACTTCTGGGTGATGGAAAAGCTCCATTTCCTCTTCCAGTTTACATTGATGAAGGACTGGTAGAAGCAAATGCAAATTGGAGTAGAGTGGAACGTTTCGATCTTTCATACTATCTTATGCTTCTTCATGCCAGTGAAGATAGCCAATTATGCTCTCTAAAGACTATGTTTAGCACCTTCTCTTCAACACATGATCCACTAGACTACCATATGATCTGGCATCAGAGGGCTATCTTGGAAGCTGTTGGTGCTTTTCGATCTAATGATCTTCAAGCTCTTGACATGGGACTTATATCCCAGCTGCTGTGCCAGGGGCAGTGCCATTGGGCTATCTATGTAGCCCTTCATATGCCCTACCGTGATGATTATCCTTATCTTCAAGCTATTCTTATCCGGGAAATTTTGTTTCAATATTGTGAATCTTGGAGTTCACAAGAATCACAGCGCCAATTTATTGAGGACTTGGGTGTTCCATCACAATGGTTGCATGAAGCTATGGTACGTTATTGTATTTCTAGATGTCTTTGCTAACTTTGTATATCCGAAGTCCTTTGTTTCACTTCCTGTTGGTCTAGCCCGATTGGTGTTATATGTTAACTTTTGACACTTTGTTGTCTGCATTCGATGCTTTATGTTTGATTCATGATTATTCGAACTTTAGATTCTTTGCCTAGTGGCAGAATATCAGCATCCTGGATAGGTAAAATTATTTGGAGAAAACACAAAGTTGATTTTTGTGTGTGTGTGTGTGGTGGGGGGGTGGGGGGGGGGAATCTGGATTTGTCCTGCTTTATGCATTTTTTTCTCTGCCTGTGCACATCTGGGGATGCATGGTGAGAGAGGGAGTGAGAGCTCACAACTGACTGAAAAGCTTTTAAACTTTAATCGCTTCTCATTGTGAAATTTTCCTCTTATGATGCAGGCAGTTTATTTCAATTATCATGGGGATTTGCCAAAGGCTCTTGAGCACTTTCTGGAATGTGCAAATTGGCAAAAAGCTCATTCTATATTCATAACTTCAGTAGCTCATGTGTTGTTCTTGTCTGGTAAGATCATATTGCAGATAAAGTACTTTATATGTGCCTTCTGAGTTTTGTTGTCATGTTATATCATCGTATTCCTTGTTGATGTGAATGTGATTGTAAATCAAATTCAAGGCTTCCCCCCATTTCTCTTCCCCTTAAAAAGAAGAAGCGTAATATTGCAACTATTTATCAGAAATGATTATGATGTTGTAACCTAGCCAGCTCAATTGGTTAGGACATATGAAAGAATCTCCTCCTAGTCTGTTTTCTTATTATACACATTACTTCTTGACACCAATGGAGAAAAAATCTATTTAGTCTTGTAAATGGAAGTTAGATATCATTGTAACAATTGTATCTGAAGTAAGAAGGCAGGATTCTTTTTAATAAGAACTTGAGCATTGTAATTCAGCTATCAAACATGATTTTTGTTCACTCTTCATATCCGTGTTAAGAGCACATTTTCCATGTCCATGCATGGAAGAGTTTTATCACTTGCAGGTGGCACTGCCAATTTGTAGTATTTTAAGACGGAGTGATGTGATTATAGATGTGGATCTCTTCTAACTTTTGGGATCAAACTTGGTTATTTAAATTTCTTCTCAAAAACAAAAATATAGAATTAAACTTCCTTTTTTTTTTGGATATTCATACTGGACTAAAGAATTTATATGCACAATTTCTGGCAATTATAGAACTGATGAATCCCAAATACCTTCAATCTAGTTGATCCATGTCTTTTATTTGTTTCTCAATGCAGCTGATCACTCGGAGGTATGGAGGATTGCAACATCCATGGAGGGCCACAAGTCAGAAATTGAAAATTGGGACTTGGGAGCTGGAATTTATATTTCATTCTTTGAATTAAGAAGTTCATTAGTGGATAACAATACTATGGGTGAACTGGTATGAAAGTCGTGCAAAAATTAATCCCATAGTAGAATCTAGTTCTTAATGCAGACTAAAGCTTGTTGGGTGCTTCATTAATTAATCAGTTTTGTCATTAATATGGGTGTATTATTTGAAAATCACAGCTGCATTTTTATGGGTTTGTTTTGAGTACAGTTCTTATCTTCAGTCAAGTTATTCCTATTATACCATCAGTTGTAGACTACAATTGCATCTTAATCAGGTTGTGACAACTTAAACCTAAGTGCACCATGACTAATATGCATAACTTTGCCTTCCCATTCATGCCCTACTATCAAAAATAGGTCTGCCTAGTTCAAGTCTTGGTTCTAGAGGCATTACTTTATTTACCTAAGGGGACCAGTGCTGCTTCGTTGTATGTTTAGGGGCATGTAAATTGTGAAGTATGGCTGCTGGTCAGGCATACTCTTTTCCTTTGATAATTTTTTACAAGATTCTTTTACTACAGTTTTGTTGAACTATGTTGCAGGTTAGAATGTTACTAATATTAACAATAATGATATATTGCTTTCTGCAATTGAATACTGATCCACATTTTGGTGCATTTTTCAGGACTCTCTTGGCAGCAAAAATTCAGATTGTAGAAAATTTTTAGGTTGTTTGAATGAGTCTTTGGCAGTTTGGGGTGACAGGTTACCTGTTGATGCAAGGTATTTATGTTTATCCCTCTTCTTATATGCATGTATAGATGGATAGATTGAAGATAGATCACATTTGAATAGAGAAGGGAACTTGTCACGGCACCAACTTTTAATGTGAGAATGGCACTAAATTTTATTGGTATTGGCCTACATCAGAAAGCAAGGGACAGGAACTAAATGAATAAAGTATATAACAAGCCATATTTAAATTTTTCTATAATTAAAAGAAATACGAACATAGAGACTTGGTTTATCCAGTACAATTGCCTGATTGTGAAGTAACTAACTAGCTTAGCTTGTTATGGAAAATGTTGCATAAGGAAATCTTTAGATCACTGACTTATTAGTGATCTACAGAATTTTGTTTCTAATTTATTGTAATTGCATGCATTTTGATTTTAATTAGATAAAAGATGTTAGCTAGCTCTTATGGACTGCCTTTGGCCAAAACATAAAACTGGGAAGGATCGAGTAACTCTGGCATTTCTTTTTCCTTCTCAACATGAAAGTATTATACGCACTGTTCTTGGTTGAGCTACAGCTCTCATCAGGTCTGATCGGGAACTGAGGATTTAAAGAGAAAAAATAGACTGGAAATGATAAAAGAAAATGCCTTGTATACACACATGCATGTCAGAGAGAAAGCACCAAGAGGTGGGATTGGATAAGTGGTTATATGCTTGGCTGTTGCCTAAAGCCAACTGCTAAAGCATTAAAACTTTATTCAACTCTAATAGGTAGCTGATTAGCAGATTTGGTGAAAAAAATCTTGTTAAAAATTATTACTAGTAATTAGATATTATATATTAAATAGCTTTAAGCTGAAATGTGAGCTGATTCAAGGGGACAATACAGGAGTTGTGTCTTTAATTTCTTTTTACATGTTATCTATCCACTATGGGTTCATATATGCTTGCTGCTTTAGTTAGTGATATCTTTTGTCATCGACCAAACTTTTGATGTTCACTTCCAGCCTGATTATCATTTGTCAAATTTTCACAAAATAGTTTGCTAAAACACGAAGTGCGGAGAGAGTGAGAAAGCAAGGGAGGGGATGGACCTCAAGCATTTGGCATGTTATCTTTATTCTTAATGGCCCCGTTTTTGGTTATCTAGTAATAGAAACTTTTTGTGATATTTTAATGCAGAGTTGCGTACTCAAAGATGGCAGAAGAGATATGTGCTTTGCTGCTTTCCCATTTTAGTGAGGGTCTAACACGTGATGACCAGTTAAGCTGCTTTGATACTGTCTCCAGCGCTCCTCTTCCTGAAGACCTCCGGTCAAATCATTTTCAGGATGCTGTTAGCCTTTTCTCTTGCCATCTATCAGAAGTGGCTAGTTAGTTTTTTGTCTAATCTGTTGATGTATGGATTTTGAGTTTTGGTTTCCATTCATGTAAAATTTGGGTGTTCAACATTTCACTTGTATTTGTCCAGTATGTTTCATAAGGTAAAAGGTTAATAGATATATCATTATCAATCCAGTTGAAGCACAAACCTCTTTGCAGCTCAGGAGCCGTATGATGCTAACATACAGGTTTTCCATAGAAACAGATTGGTTTTTGGCCCTTCAAAGTCTGTTCTTTTACTTTTTTCCGGAATAGTGAATTTTATTTTGGATGATCAAGATGTGAGGAGCGGATATGAAGGGTTCCCACTTCCCATCATGGAACATTCCACAAAATCATCATATACCAAATAGGAATTGCCTTAATTAGTCCACACAAAATATACAGTCCACTCTGTCTATTGGCGATTCAAAAGATCCTTTCATTGTTCTTCTATGAAGTTACATCGAGACAAAAATTAAGCTTGTCTACTTCCTTATGGAACACTTCCACAAGATAGATCAAGCAACGTACTAAGGCGAAAGTGAGGCATGTCATCTTCAGTGAAAGGAAAATGATCACCATGAGTGAGGCAGTCTGCATATTTCATCAGAAATAGAGCACAATCTACAGAGCTGCAAATATATATCATAGTCAGTAAAAAACAATAAGAAGGGTTAACTCTACTTATGGGGACCAAAAGAAAATAAAAGCTTCATAATAATTCACAATTGCTTACTTCTTTTGCATTGGAATATTTGTTGGGATCTCATGAGACCAATCATTGGGTTGAAAATAACCTAATGATGGCAATAGAAAGTCTAAAAACCAATCAGAGATTGCATTCTTCTCAGAAGCATGGGACATTTGAGAATGACGGTTCGAATCCAACCATAGCAACTTTTTCTTGTCATTTGTCAATGTCAGCACAAAAGAGAAGCCAATGTTCATTCAAACACATTGGCAGAAACAACTGAAAGGACAGAGAAATTAACCATAATATTTTAACCAATCTTCCTTGCCTATAATTTCTACAATAAAAGAAATTAAACAGACAATTACTATAGAAGCAGAAAATTATTACTACCTTGCTTGTCCCTTTTAAATCCTCTTGTTTAACCCAACTTAACATATCAGATTTACTCTTTGATCCTTCAATCAAGAAAGTCTCAGACAATGGAAGATTGTTATATATCAATGTCAGGTTACAATAATCAAGTAATCAACTGTTATAATAATAATAGGCTTAATGATATAAAACCCAATAGGATATACTAAGTAGTAACTACGTACAAATTTGAATGACTCAATTGGAAAGAAAGCATAAAATTACACATGTCCAATATTTGTTAAAGAAAAACAAGAAATATATGATAGTTTTACAAGCCTTAAACCACATACATTTCCAACACAATGCATGTATGAATCATAATCACTTTCTAGGGAGATTTTTAATTTAATTACCAACACTAAAGATCATATTACTTACTTTGTTGAGGAGATTCCATTTCCAGCCAATCCTTGGTGCATATCATAGCTTCCATGGTTAGAGGATCCAATCCTTTCAATATCGGATTGTCCATCATAGCTTTCTCATTTGCTGCTGAAGAACCATTAAGGATTACTGAAAAAGGCATCGTTAAGTAATCACACGCCATTCTTCCAAGGAGAGGATACTCGGAAGCATGTTCTCGCCACCAATCAAGTACTTTAAACTCATCATCACCTTCGTAAGAAATAATAGGTTCCTCAAGATATTTATCAAGTTCTGACTTCCAAAAGAAGGTCTCAGTTGGAACCTTCCTTTTAGAATCATACCACCTTTGGAAAGATTCCATGGTATCCTCTTCAATATCACCATTCAATGATGCCAAAGAGTTATAAGGATCATCCTGCATAGATGTGCCTCTGTATAGTTCCCTTACATATGAATTGAACAACTTATTGAGAACATTACGGATATTTGTCAAGTGAACGCTGGCTGTAGAATTTCCATAGAGCTTATTGTACAAGAACACCACAAGAGCTAATTTGTACCGTGGGTCAAGAATAGCTGCAACTGCCACGAGTTGGCTGCCCAAATTCAATTTGTTACCCCACATGTTCATATAGGGATAGTCTCTTGTTTCCCCCTCACTAAGTTTCTTATATATATCATAAAACTCCACCAACCATTCACTTTTAATTTTGATGATACCATCATCTGGCTTACTAGAAATTTTTGCAGCTATGAAAACAAATGTTTTATCTTCCAAAAACTCTTCTTCTAATTCATTAGCTAACTGATCCGAAGAAAAGGCAGCATCAACCAATGTTACGGAGGTAAGTTTATTGACAACATTCCAGTCTGCAAGCAAACACTTGGTATTATCCACAACAATGCTAGGTTCAAACTCATTTTCTTGCCCCAAATTTTTCAAGGCAATAATTTTCTTCTTCAACACCCAACTGTCGTCAACAAAGTGAACAGAATAGCAACAAAATATGATCTTTTCATAATCATCTTTCCACAAGGTGATTCTCAAATGCAAACGGCCACCAGAGAGCTTCTCAAAATATTCTACAAGCCTACCTTTTTCTTCTTGGTAGACCCCAAGTATGTCAGATGATAAATGATCTTCTCGTAGTTGAAGCTTGAAAATTTGTAGCAAACTTTTCAGGAAACTGCTAAATTCCTTGTTCTCAGCTATATTATATGGAAACTGTTTCGTAATAAACAGTCTAGCAATATCCAAACGACTCCTATCTTTATCAGATGAAGAATTACCTTCCCCAATACTATGATTTTCTGAATCTGTTGCAGGTGGAGATTTCAACTTCTTAGAACTTGAAGATTCCTGATTTTCCTTTTCCTATATAATAAGTAACAAAAATTAATTAGTATCTAATTTGAATACAGTACTGAGCCTATAACATGGTATAATTACAAATTTATATATATTAACTAAAAATTAAACCTAAACCCTAAATTGAAAATGGCCCTAACATGGCAAATCCCAAGAAAAATGAAAACTTGAAAAAAATTGGGAAAAAAGGGGAGGTAATATTGGTGTATAACCTTTTCCGACCATGCAATTGCCTTGCTCTTCAAATCTTCCTTTCCTGGTGATGGTACTGCTTCATTATGATCAAATTCAGAAGAGAAATGGTTACAATAATCAACTGTTATAACAAAATTGGATACTACTGTGAAAGAAAGCATAAAATTACACATGTCCAAAATTTGTTAAAAAAAAAACAACAACAATGTGATAGTTTTACAATGCCTCAAACCACATACACATTTCCTACATAATGTATGAATCACAATCACTTTCTAGGGAGACTTATAATTTACCAACACTAAATAGCAGAGACAATGAAGATATTACTTACTTTCTTGAGGAAATTCCAGCCAATCCTTGGTGCATATCATAGCTTCTATGGTTAGAGGATCCAATCCTCTCAGTATTGGATTGTCCATCATAGCTTTCTCATGTACTGCTGAAGAACCATTATTCAGAATTGCTGAAAAAGGCATCGTTAAGTAATCGCGCGCCATTCTTCCAAGGATAGGATACTCTGAAGCATGTTCTCGCCACCAATCAAGTACTTGAAACTGATCACCAAATTCGGAAGAAATTATAGGTTCCTCAAGATACTTATCAAGATCTGACTTCCAAAAGAAGGCCTCAGTTGGAACCTTCCTTTCAGAATCATACCACCTTTGGAAAGATTCCACGGTATCCTCTTCAATATCACCATTCAATGATGCCAAAGAATCATCTTGCATGCATGTGCCTCTGTCTAGTTCCCTTACGTAACAAGCGAAGAATACATTGAGAATATTACGGATATTTGTCAAGTGAATGCTGGCCGTAGAATTTCCATAGAGCTGACTGTACAAGAACTCCACAAGAGCTAATTTGTACCGTGGGTCAAGAATAGCTGCAACTGCCACGAGTCGGCTGTCCAAATTCCATTTATTACCCCGCGTGTTCATATAAAAATAGTCTTTTGTTTCCCCCTGACTAAGTTTCTTATATATATCATAAAACTCCACCAACCATTCAGTTTTAATTTTGACGATACCATCGTCCGGCTTGCTAGAAATGTCAGCTATGAAAACATATGCTTTATACTTATCCCCGAAAACTCTTCTTCTAATTCATCAGCTAACTGATCCGAAGAAAAGGCAGCATCAACTAATGTTACGGAGGTAAGTTTATTGACAAAATTCCAGTCTGCAACCAAACTCTTGGTATTATCCACGACAATGTTAGGCTCAAACTCATTTTCATGCCCCAGATTTTTCAAGGCAATAATTTTCTTCTTCAACACCCAACTGTCGTCAACAAAGTGAACAGAATAGCAACAATATATGATCTTTTCAATATCATCTTTCCACAAGGTAATTCTCAAATGCAAACGGCCACCAGAGAGCTTCTCGAAATATTCTACAAGCCTACCTTTCTCTTCTTGGTAGACCCCAAGTATGTCAGATAATAGAGCTGCTCTTGATGGAAGCTTGAACATGGGTTGCAAATGTTCTATGAGAATGCTAAAATGCTCATTTTCAACTATATTCAATGGAATCTGATTCTTAATAACCAGTCTCGCTACATCAAAACTAGTCCTGGAAATATTACCTTGATCTCCAACAGTAAGATTTTCTGAATGATCACTTTCAGGGGGAGATATCAACTTGATTCTTTTAGAGCCTGAAATTGCTGGAAGACTTTCCTGATTTTCAATTTTCTGTAAGATCAGTAACAAAAACTAATTAGTACTATCTAATTTGAATACAGTATTGCCTATAACATGGTATAATTCAAATTAACTAAAAATGTTAAACCTAAACCAAACCCTAATTGGAAAATGGCCCTTAAAAAAAGCAAATCCCAAGAAAAGTGAAAACTAGAAATTAACTTGCAGGCAACGATCGAAAAGTGGATGCATGCAAAAGAAAGATAGTATTAGGATTTTGAAGAAAGCAAAGGGAAAATGACTAGTAAAAATGAAAAAAGAAAGTGTGAATGGAAACCTTGTTTGACGCCATTGCATCCATGATCCAACTAAGATGAAAGAAGCAATGCAATAGCTCTGCCTCTGGAAGACTGGAACTTGAAAACACAGAGCAATATGGAATGCAGGTGGGTTTTTCTTTCTTGTTTATTCTTACTACTGTTAATTAGTGTGTGAAAATGGTTTGACTATATCACTTCTTCTCTTTCGTCTATCTCCCCGCAACTCCTCCTTACTCTGCAAGTTTTGCTGCCAAGATAGGCCCTTTTGTTACACACTACCTTAATGAAGGTAATAAACTAATAAAGCCCAACTTGTGGAAAAAAAAAAAAAAAAACTAATAATGCCCAACAAAGCCCACACAAAATTTGAGAATTCTCATTTTATGTTTGGATTTATAAACATACATTTGATTGTAATAAAATTTGAGAATTGAATATTGTATCCTAAAAAAAATCCTTTAATTCGAAATCTGATCCGTTTTTTTAAATTTTGGGTAAATATTTAAATTAAATTTGGGGTAGTGCTAAAATTGAACTGATTTAGATTCAATCTTATCAGGGTTAAAAGTTTGGGTTATCAGCCAAATTAAACAACTTTTTTAACGAACCCACATGTGTTGTGCACATGTCGTTAAATATATTATGTAGCTTTTCTGACGAGATAATTCGTATTATTGACTTAACAATGTGTGTATAACATATAAGGTTCCGTCAGAAAAATGTTTATTTGGTTAAGGACCTAGTAAACTTTTAAATCTAATTAGATTTAATGTAAAGAATTAGACCCAAATTGATTACTTCCCCAACTTTTAATCCTGATTTGGATACTTCAACGTTTTTAATTTCTCCCCATCTCTTTAGTCTCTCTGTTCCGAATTGATATATATACTTACAATTTTATCCATGTTTAATACTATGATCGCCTAAAATCTACTGCGACTACTCATATTAGAAGAGTAATTTGTACCAAAAAAGTACTATTGATAGTTATTATCTAGTTTTTAATGTGTTGATATGGGATTTTGATTTTGGACTCGATTGTGCATGTCGTAAAATTTGAATGTTTCATACATGCACCTAATATTACTTGTTGGCGATTCAAAAGATAATTTCATTTCATTGTTTATTCAATGAGGTTACATATAGCAAGACATAAAATTTAAGCTTGTCTACATCCTGATCGAACACTTCCACAAGATAGATCAAGAAACGCACTATGCCGAAAGTGAGGCATGTCATCTTGAGTGAAAGGAAAATGATCCCCATGTGTGAGGCAGTCTGCATATTTCATCACAAACAGAGCACAATCTACAGAGCTGCAAATATATATTTCGTCACTAAAAAAACTTTAAAGGGTTTACTTATGGGGACTAATGAAAAGCTCCATAATAATTCACAATTACTTACTTCTTTTGCATTGGAATATCTTTTGGGATCTCATGTGACCATTCATTGGGTTGATGGTAACCTAATGATGGCAATAGAAAGTCTAAAAACCAATCAGAGATTGCATTCTTCTCAGAAGCATGGGACATTTGAGAATGTCGGCTCGAATCCAACCATAGCAGCTTTTTCTTGTCAATGTCAGCACAAAAGAGAAGCCAATGCTCATTCAAACACATTGGCAGAAAAAACTGAAATGACAATGAAATTATAAACCAAAATATGTTAACCAATCTTCCTTGCCTATAATTTCTGCAATGAAAGACATTAAACAGACGAATTATACTATATAGAAGCATAGAAATATTACTACCTTGCTTGTCCCTTTTAAATCATCGTGTTTAACCCAACTTAACATATCGGATTTACTCTTTGATCCTTCAATCAAGAAAGTCTGAGGCAATGGAAGATTGTTACATATAATATCATATAAATGAACATAAATTTACTTGATTAAGGTTTGAACTTTGAAGTATAAAGATGCTTACAGCCATAGAAGAGTCGAATGAATGGTGCTTCACGTACATATGTGCGAACTTGTCATACCTTCTTTTAAGCAAAATGAAGAACCGATTCTCAACCTGCAAATATGGGCAAGGTAGATTCAACTAATTCATATATATGAAGAAATATTACAACTTTTGAAGGGAAAACTTACGGTATCATCAATATAGTAGTTTCGTGCATCCTGCAAATTAACATCTTGGGGAGGGATCATGAGCAAAGGTTGTAAGGCCTTAACCGATATCTTATCTGGTCGAATATATTGTCTGCAAAACAAAACATAAAAGCAAATAATTAGACCAATATGTAATATTTGAGAGGATGAATTATGTATTGAAACACTCACCTACTTATCCTGTGACTCTGCCATAAGTTTAAATGTTGTTGTTCTTTATTTGTGAAGGGAGAGACCAAATATGTTCGAACATCCTAGAAAATTTCAAAAAGCAAACAATAGATGAATCAATTAGTTCTCAGAAAATATGAAAATCTTTCAGACATATATATGTGGGAAAAAAAAGGAAAGGAAAGGTATTATTGGGTGTATAACCTTTTCTGACCATGCAATTGCCTTGCTCTTCAAATCTTCTTTCCCTGATGATGGTACTATTTCATTATGATCAGATTCAGAAGACAAATGGTTTAACTCCAACTGATATGCAGGAGGTTGATCACCACCCTTCAATTTGACATCTGAAATATATATATATATATATATATATATATAGACCAATTGGAAATGAATGTTAAAGTTACAATATGATAACAAAAAATTAGATACTACTGCATAAAATTACACATGTCCAAAATTTGTCCAAGGAAAAACAAGAATATGATACTTTTACAGTGCCTCAAAATACACATTTCCTACACAATGTATGAATCATAAATAGCAGAGAGTCGATGAAGATATTACTTACTTTGTTGAGGAGATTCCATTTCCAGCCAATCATTGGCGCATATGATAGCTTCTAGGGTTATAGGATCCAATCCTTTCAATATCGGATTGTCCATCATAGCTTTCTCATTTGCTGCTGAAGAACCATAAATGATTACTTCAAAAGGCAACGTTAAGTAATCACACGCCATTCTTCCAAGGATAGGATACTTGGAAGCGTGTTCTTCCCACCAATCAAGTACTTTAAACTCATCATCAACTTGGTAAGCAATTACTTGTTCCTCAAGATACTTATCAAGTTCTGACTTCCAATCAGTTGGAACCTTATTCCTCTTAGAATCATACCACCTTTGGAAAGATTCCACAGTATCCTCTTCAATATCACCATTCAATGATGCCAACGAATCATCATCCTGCATAGGTATTGTGCCTCTGTATAGATCCCTTACATAAATATTGTAGTATATATTGACAAAACTATGGATCATTTTCAAGTGAAGGCTGGCTATAGAATTGCCATAGAGCTTATAGTACAAGAACTCCACAAGAGCTAATTTGTACCGTGGGTCAAGAATTGCTGCAACTGCCACCAATTTGCTGCTCAAACTCAATCTGCTACCCCGTTTCGCGTTCATATAAGGATACTCTCTTGTTTCCCCCTGAATAAGTTCCTTATTATATTTATCATAAATCTCCACCAACCATTCAGTATAAATTTCGATGATGCCATGGTCGTCTGCCTCACTACAAATGTTAGCTATGAAAACAAATGTATTTTCCCCCCAAAAATCACCACCACCTAATTCATCAGCTAACTTATCCGAAGAAAAGGCGGCATCAACTAATGTTACAGAGGTAAGTTTATTGACAAAATTCCAATCTGCAAGCAGACTCTTGGTCTTATCCACCAGAATGCTAGGCTGGAATTCATTTCCGTGACCCAAATTTTTCAGGGCAATAATTTTCTTCTTCAATTCCCAATTTTCGTCAACAAAGTGAACAGAATAGCAACAATATATGATGTTTTCAACATCATCTTTCCACAATGTAATTCTCAAATGCAAAAAATTGGGGAGTTTCTTAAAATACTCTACGAGCCTACCTTTTTCTTCTTGGTAGACCTCAATTATTGCAGATAATAGAGTTGCTCTCGATGGAAGCTTGAACATGGGTTGCAAATTTTTTATAAGAATGCTAAAATCCTCATTTTCAACTATTTTCAATGGAATCTGATTCTTAATAACAAGTCTCGCAATATCTAAACTAGTCCTGGAAATATTATACGAAAACTGATTCTTAAGAAACAGTCTCGCATCATCCAAACGGCTCCTATCTTTACCAAATGAAGAATTACCTTCCCCAATAGTATGATTTTCTGAATCCCTTGCAGGTGGAGATTCCAACTTCCTTCTTTTAGAATCCTGATTTTCATTTTCCTATATAAAAAAAGTAACAAAAATTAATTGAATACAGTAAAAATGAAAAAAGAAAGTGTGAAGGAGAGTTTTTGATCATTTTCACCTTGTTTGACGCCATTGAATCCAACTAAGAAGAAGAAAGGGCGCAATGCAATGGCTCTGCCTCTGGAACTTGAAAAGACGAAGCAATGAGCAGTTGGGTTTTTTTTTCTTTCTTGTTTTTCTTACTACTAGTACTAGTATTAATTAAGTATTTAATTAAGTTGCCTTTGCCTCAATTACTACTATTAATTAAGTGTATATATATATTAATTAAAGTGTTTGAAAATTTTTTGACTATATGACTTCTTCTGATCTTTGTCCCGCCACTCCTTACTTGCAAGTTTTGCTGCCAAAATGATCATAGGCCCTTTTTAACGTTATGGTATATATGAACTATGAAGCCACCTATGAAGCCTTTGCCCATCCCATAAGTAAGAATTTTACCAACATCTTCTTTTAAGTGTCCTTAAAAAGGTTTAATGGGGAAGAAGGGAATAGAACCTGATGTAATTACGTTTAACACGCTGCTTGATGGTTTATATAAAAATGGTAAGATTGCTGATGCAGAGAAAATATGGGGATTGGTGGAAAAGAAGAATGTTGTTCCTAGCTAACGGTCGGAGTTATAAGGATTGGTTTATGAGAATAAGATATCGAAAGGAGTTGAGTTGCTGGAGGATTCGAACCCGACATTCATAGTTATAATGCTTTGATCAAAGGGTATTGCAATGATGGGAATTTAGAGCAAGCGAAGAAGTGGTATGGTGAGCTGAAGAATAATGGTCTTTCACCGAATCGAGTTACTTATTTTAGGCTTATTTACTTCCTTTGTACCAAAGATGAGGTTGAAATGAAAGCTGAGCTTTGTAAGTTAGGAGGTTATTGATCAATGGGGTCAATCCGGAGCTTCATTGTTGCAGAGGAATGTAATAGATGAATTGGTTAAGGACTCAAGAATTGAAGAAGCTGTACAGCTTGTGGAATTAGGCAAGTTGAAACTTCACTATAATCTGAAATTCCCCAGGTCAAAGTAGGATTGGATATATCATATATGTCTTTGTTTCATTCTTTCTTCTTTTGAAGAAAGTTTATATGCTTATCCTGATTTATCTGGTGTCTAGTCTAGGTATAAGGGAATTTAGTGATTGTAGACCTTGTTTTAGTTGGGAATTATCAAAGAAGAAAGTTAATTTATATGCTTCTTGTTGCTTATTTCCAAAAGGAACAAAAAAGATTAATGGAGAACAAAGGAGTCTCATCAACTTTGATCCAATAGTGATTTTAAGTTTGCTGATTGATACCAAATCGATTATTTGTGGCAACTTGTGAATAAACCCATTTACACGTTTACCCGAAAAGTCTTTTCCATTACTTAAAAATAATAGACATCTCCACTATCTTTTCTCATGTCAAAGTGGCATGCTAATTTTTTTGCACATCAATTGGCTCATTGGGATAGTAATTCAAGTGAAACTCCTATTTGTTGGCATTTTATGCCAAACTCTTTTAGTAAAGAAGTATTTCTTCTTATTAAATTTTAACCTTTGATATTTTGCTTTTATCCTATTTTTTCCCACTAATTAATGAGGTTGATTCTATAGCTGGAGGGTTTCAAAACCTTGGCATTTTCATGGATTTCTTGAATATTCATTGCCAACTTACATCGATTTCCATTCGTAATTGCACTAATGTAGTGGAGCTGGCACACAATGTGTACAGGTACCAATTTTAAAGTGTATATAAACAACACTCTTCCTTAAAATGGAAAGGAGCCACACCAAGCCTTGTATATTTTAATCCATCAAAAGAAATAAAAAGTAAGAAAAATGGAGAAAAGATCAGCAGGAGGATTAATCTTGATGGTTTTTTTGGTGCTTGGGATTCTAGGGCAGTCCCAAGCTGATTTTATCAGCTGCTACAATACTTGCCTTATGGGATGCGGTCCATTTTATTCTTCATGGTGTGACGCAAATTGCCTTCAATACTGTTCACAGGAATCCAAATCAACTGCTGCCATTGCCACTGCCGCTCTCAAAGACACCCAAAGCTTCTGCAAGCTTGGTTGCGCCGCCACCATGTGCTCAAAGATCATCACTACCAAAGATGATCAATCTGGTAATTATAATTAATTACATACTGAATGCTCTTCCAAATGTGAAAGCTAGATTTTCGAAAAGGATCATTGTTCTCTCTGTCACTGAGATACTTCTTGGTGAGGACTTGTTGCCATAAATGGTTGTTGTCTTCCATGAGTCTCCAGCCCATTTTGGCTAGTAGGCAAGATTCATATCTTGAGCCTTCCTCAGTCCAAGGCCACCTTCTTTTTTAGGTTTGCAAACCGTATCCCAGTTCATTAAATGAACTTTCCTATGTGTGCTTGTGGATCCCCAAAGGATACTCCTGTTGATTTTATCAATCTGATCACAAACTCCATTGGGGATTTTAGCAGTTTGCATCGTAAAATTGGGGATGGGGGCAGAGGCAGATTGTATCAAAATTTTCCTTCCCGCAAAAGAGAGGTGATGAGTCTTCCAGCTGGCTAGCCTTGCTTGCACCTTCTCAACAAGATGCCAGTAGGTTTTCTTTGTGATTCTATCATGGATTAATGGGACCCCAACGTATTTTCCCAGGATAGAAGTTTTCGGGATACCACTAAGGCTTACAATCTCTCTGGCCACTCTCGGATTGGTGTTGGGGGTGATGTAACTCTTGAATTTCTGAAATCCCACTGTTTGACCAGACCACGAGCTGAATTCATCCAAAACTTGCTTGACCACCCTGACTTGAGCACTGGAGGCTTGGGAAAAAGGACTAGGTCATCAACAAAAGAAGATGTGGGATAACTCCGGCCCATTCCGAGAAGCTTTGATAGTCCTCCATATCCCTTTCCCCCAACTCTGTCATTGATAAGTTATGAAAGTCTTTCCATGCCAATAACAAAGAGATAGGGAGAGAGGGGGTCTCCCTGTCTTAGGCCCCGGGAAAATTTGAATTCTTCAGTCTTCTCCCCATTCCATAAGATTTGGAAAGAACTTGAAGAAATACAGTCCTTGATGAGAGGGATAATGGAACCCCCAATACCAATTTCCAAGAGAGATTCTTTGAGAAAACTCCAACTCTTTTTATCATGCGCTTTTTCCAAATCAATTTTCCATATCATTGCTCCAGTCTTGGTTTTCCTTTTCTTCAGGGAATGGATCATTTCCTCGGCGATAATAATATTATCCACAATTTGTCTGCCAGGGACAAAGCTGCTTTAGGTTGACAAAGCTGCTTTAGGTTGGTGAGACGAGCTGAGGGAGGAGGGGTCGAATTCTATCCACCAGGATCTTAGTAATCACCTTGTAAATGACATTACAAAGTCCAATGGGTCTGAATTGGGTTATATTAACAGGTTGGGGTACCTTTAGGATGAGGGTTATGAGAGTTTTGTTGATGTAAAGAGGGAGTTTCCTACTTGCAAACACCTCTTTGACCATATTGATGACATCCAATTTGACAATGTCCCAATTTTTTTGAAAGAAACAAGCTTGGAATCCATCAGGGCCTAGAGCTTTGTGGGCGTCAATGCCTCGAATTGCCCTCTCTATTTCTTCATCATTCACCTCCCTGTGAAGGTTTTCCAAGTCAGATTAGGAGGGAGGATCGAAGGAAATATCGATCTGGGCGTGGAGGTTTCAGAGAAAAGGTTTTTGTAGTAATCAACAGCGTGTCTCTTGAGCAGTTCATTATCTTCAATCCAGACTCTTGCATCATTTTTTAAGGCTCCAATCTTATTCCTACTTCTTCTGATAAGAGCAATAGTGTGGAAGAGCTGGTGTTCCTATCTCCGGATTGAATCCATCTGGCTCTAGATTACTGGAGCCAAACTAACTCTTCTCTTTTTAAGACTTCCTTATATTCCATTTGGAGCTTTCTCTCGAGATAAAAAAAAGGAATGGATTAGGCTCTCACTCAATAGCTCTCTGTATTCCACCTAGTCTGGCTTGAAGTCTCTTTTTTTGTCTGATAACATGGCCAAAGACTTCTTTATTCCAGATTGTTAAAGCCCTACTAGTTTCCAGGAGTTTCTCAGTAATGGGAGTGGGATTAGGGACCCAGGTGTTCTTGATGAATTCTTGGAACTCGGCATGTAGTTTCCAGGCAACTTCAAACCTGAAAGGTTTGAGGGAAGGTCGAGGTGGTTGAAGGGCATTAAGATCGAGCAGAAGAGGGCAGTGGTCAGACTTAATACGAGGCAGGTGTCTAACAATTGCCTGGAACAAACATTTCCAAGAATTATTGCATAAGACTCGATCAATCCTTTCCCAAACAATGGCAATGCCTTGCCCAGACCTCCTCCAAGTATATTTAGAACCCGTAAAGCCTAGATCCATAAGTTCACAGAAATTGATAGTATTTAAAAATTTTCTACATCTACTAGTATCATGAGTAGAAAAATTAGACTTATTTGAGGAGGAAGTGATGGTGTTGAAATCCCTACCAACAGCCCACAGACCATTAATGCTCTGACAAAAGTCTTAGAAATAATTCCAGAAATGCTCTCTATTTGTTGGAGAGGGGCTACCATAGACAGTTGAGAGAGTAATGGCTTGAAAGAAGGAATCATCAATGCTGACATCCACTTCTTTGTCATTCCATAATAACCCCTGAGAATCCCATTCCTTCAACAATATGCCATTTGGGAAAACCGATTTTCTTGATGACTTCATCGACTCTAGAATTACGAATTCTAGTTTCCATAATTCCAATAATGGTAGGTCGATGTTGCCTTATTAAATCTTTGATAATTCTCAAAAACTCACTGTTCCCAGCGCCTCTAACATTTCACAGGAGGACTTTCATTGGAAGAAGGGAGGATTGAGGATCAGTATCCATGGAGTTCACTGCCTCCATCCATTGAGGCATCTCCATGATTAAGAGCAGATCTCCTGGTAGAGTCGTCATCACTTCCAGCACTGTTGGTGGGGGAGGGGATTGGCTCATACCACATTTCAGAATCAAATGGTTGACCACTTTCGGCGTCACCACTAACTCCGGTGTCTCTAATACTGGGCTCACCCACGAGAACAGTGGAGCCCTTGTCAATTTCTTTTTGATCAGATTCATCGAGGGTGGAAGAAAGAGGTGGGGAGGGTTCAGGTAATGGAAATGACAGGGGAGGTGGGTCAAATGGAATCGGATCAGAGGCATAAGCAAGAAAGGGATTTGGTAAGGGGTTTTTGAGGAAAGAGGATGTGGAGGCGGTGAAAAGGTTAGGGTTAGAGTTGGGTTTGGATTTGGGGATGGAGGGGCTTGATAATGGATTTGGAGGATCCGGTGTCCGAACCCGTGCAGAAACGAGCGATTGACAGAGGCTCCGATCTAGGGTTGGTTTGGGTATTCGGGTAGGTAAGACCCGGAGAGCAAGGCGGCTTAGCCAGCTGACTATTGGTGATGTCTTTAAGAGCCTCCTTGCCTATTGCTTTGACTCTTAAATACGCCTATTTGAGATCAGAGGGTTGCTTAGGGAGAATTTGTTTAGCTTTGACATTCCTTTTGTACTCATCTTTTTTGTTTACTTGAGTGCTAACACTATCAGGGGTGGACTCATATTTGTCCTCATCCTCAACCACCGCAAACCTAGACCCATTATCTCCATTAGGGTTTGTCTTTTCAACTCTCCCCTAGTTTGCCTTGTTTTTTATATTAACTCTCCTTTTTTGCACTGTCATCCAGGGGCCAAATTCCGGCTTACTGGAGCTTTCGGGTTGCTCTGTTACTTCCATTGCAGTCACATCCTTGTCACCGCCGTTGGTGGTTTGGGCTGGGTTGGGGTATGGTTGGGTTTCCTTCTTTGGGCATAGCGGTGACTCCTTTCTATGGCCATATCAGCCACAGTCGAAGCATATGTTCTCTAAACCCTCATAAACGATGGGTTGACTGACCGGACCCACGACCACTCCACCTTTGAGGGATTTTTTCAAATCAATCTCGACGCATATCCTAGCGAACTTCCCCCTAGTTGCCTCTTGCGTGGTAGTATCAATCTTTAGAGTCCTCCCAATTAGGTTTCCCACATCTGAGAGTACATCCATATCAAAGAGTTCCACCGGGAGTCCTGAAAGGCGAATCCAAACAGCTGTTTTGGATATTTCCTCCTCAGATGGTTTGAAGAGGGATTGCCAACATTTGATAGTGAGGTAATATCCTCCCACAACCCACGGCCCCTCTGTGAGAATCTTCATAAAGTCCCTTGGAGTTTGTACCTTAATAAAGTAATACTCATGACTTAGGTCAACAAGTGAGAAATCCTTTTCCAGGTCCCAGAGTTGACGGAGTTTCTGGGAGAGGAAATTGTAGACAAAAGTTTTGCCAAGAACTTTGACAACCAGTGTTTTGCGCCAAGGGTCACAAACCTTCTGAAATTTTTCAAAGGAGATGGGGAAAGATGGCCAACCCTTGTTTTTTTCCGATGAAAGGTTGAGTTTTTCCAGCTCAAGAGTGCCAATCACATTTTCCCATGAGAGAGTCCTTTTTCCACAGCAAGCTTCTTTGAAGCTTTTAGTATTGCTTCCTTTGGAGGGTTGAGTTCTCCTAGAGGATGCAGGGTTGGGTGGCGTCGGTTGAGGTACCCCTTCCTTTACCACTGCATCTTCATCTTTTTCGAACCCCCTTGTATCCAGAGTTCTTTTTCGGCTGATTGTCGCCTGGATCCCATTGACGGAGGGGTGGTTTCCATGGCAAGAATGGGGAGGCTAACGTGCACTATGCTAGTTCTTCCAACAACATTACTAATTTAAAGGCCTTAAGCAAACCTGAAGAATTCTCTACGCTAATTCTTCCATTGCTTTGTTCCACTCCAGCAAACAAAGCACCAGCACCAGGGCTTCCTTCACTCTCACCAACACTAGCACTACCATTTTTAACATTGTTGCTTTTAGCTTTCACAACATCTTCAGTGTCCTCTGTTCCCTGAGGACGGGAAGAAATGCCAAGCATGGGTTCCAAAAAGGTAGTCCATATTTTCATTACTTTATCCAATTGTTCAGTTGTACACATTTCCCTACAAGAATATTTGATAAGCTGATATAAATCTTCATGAATTTCAGGATCAGGGCATTCAAACTCCAAATTAGGAATTATAAGTGGTCTATTTTCAGTAGCAATAGCAAGAAGCAATAGAGCTTTACCAAATATGAGAAACAAACAGTGAAAACTGATGATATTTAAGCCAGCTTAAAGATATACAATTATAATTCAGTTAAAAGAACCAAGTCCTATAATTATATTAGCGGTCAAATATATTGGATAACTTTTGCACTTAATAAGCCAAACTCTGAAATTACAGAAAGAGAAACTGTACATGTAACTTCAAAAACATTATCAATCAAATAAGCATGAGATTAGCCCTCGCGTATGAAGAACAAGATGAAACTCAAAATCACTGATGAATAAAAGCTTTCAACACCAGATTTAACTACTAAAACAGTGCAGGACTCTCACTTGGTAACATAGTAATTTTCCGATTGCATGCAATCTTATAATTATGAAATGCAATATTATCATCCTAGGATATATTGAACATTTGAACTATCGAGCCCTAATCTCACATAATGGAAAAAAGCTGAAATACCTTTTGTGCTTAAATTCTTCCACATGCTTGGTTGTTACATTCGCAGACTCTACCAACATATATCCAGTTCGAAACTGACAACATGAAGTAAAGATATTAATAATTTCCAAACTAATTATTAAGTAAAATATTAAAATAATGAGCATCCAATAGTGCAAGAAAGGGATGTACAGTTGACCAAGGGCATGCGCAGACACAACATATTTCGAACAGTTAACAAAACCGAAAGGAGTGCCACAATTATAGGAAAGGAAATTTTCCAGGGAAAAGCTTAAGTAATGCCATAAAAAACAAACATGTCAAAATGGAGATAAAAGTGAAAGCAAATAACCAATCATGACCAGAAAACATGGGCAAAATTCAATTAACAACCATGGGAAGGCCCGACCTTTCATATTGTTGGAATTTTGAACTGATATGGTAGAAATATAAGAAGTAAAACAGAGGAAGTAGCTTGATATATTTCTGGAAAACATGATACATATATTTATGGTATTACAAGACTTCATAACTAAGGAATTACTACTTTCTAGAGAGTAAAATCTTACAGCTAAGAAGTCAAAAAGTAGCTAATCATAGCTTTTATCTGCATAGGTGTAAAAGCTGTTATGATTTGCCATCAAAATTATCTGCTGCCACCGACTTTATCAAGAAACAAATTTCAATCTTAGCTAACTGACACATGTAACTTAAATTGGTCAAATCTATTAACCAATTCAAGTTTGCCAGCAACTCAATCAACTTTTAACACTCCTCCTTGGTTGTTTTGCTGCAAACTCCAATATTCTTCCTCAAATACTCAAACCTGTTCTTAGGAAGTGCCTTGGTCAGAATATCTGCAAGCTGGTCTTCAGAATTACAATGAACCAAAATAACTTCATTTGCTTGCTGCACTTCTCTCACAAAGTGATATTTTATTTTGAAGTGTTTAGTCCTGCCATGGAAAACAGGATTTTTTGCAATGGCAACAGCTGATTGATTATCTACCATAATCTTTATAGCTTTCTTTGGTGGCTGGTTCAAATCAGTCATTAATTTCTTCAACCATAGAGCTTGATTCACTGCTGCAGCTGCTGAAATATACTCTGCTTCAGCTGTGGATTGAGCAACTGTTTCTTGTTTCTTGGAGTTCCATGTGAAAATGCCTGAGCCAAGTGTAAACAAGTATCCTGAAGTGCTCTTCATGTCATCACTTGATCCAGCCCAATCACTATCTGCAAAACCTTTTAACTCATACTCTGCTGCCTTGGTGAATTTGACTCCAAAATCTAATGTCCCCTTGACATATCTTAGCACTCTCTTGGCTGCTTTGAGGTGCATTATACTGGGACAATGCATGAATCTAGACAACAGGCTGACAACAAACATTATATCCGGTCTAGTTGCTGTCAAATATAGCAGACTTCCAATCAAGCTTCTATAGGCTGATTCATCATATTTTTCAGAACCATCATCCTTGCAAAGCTTATCTCCTTGACTCAAAGGAGTAGTTATAGCCTTGCAATTCTCCATGTTGAATTTTTTTAGCATTTCCTTGGAGTATTTTTGCTGGCCTATAAAAATTCCTTGTTGAGATTGAGCAATCTCCATACCAAGGAAATATGTCATTTCTCCAAGGTCAGTCATCTCAAAAACTTTCTTCATTTCAGTCTTGAACTGATTAATCATGCTTTGATTACTTCCTGTTACAAGTAAATCATCAACATATAGAGAAATAATCAGCAACTCACCTCTTTCAGCTTTCACATACAAGGTTGGCTCACTTGAACTTCTTTCAAATCCAAGTTGAACCAAATAGCTATTGATTCTGTCATACCAGGCTCTTGGAGCCTGCTTCAATCCATACAAGGCTTTCTTTAGCATATAGACCTTGTCTTCTTGTCCTTTAAGAACAAATCCTTCAGGCTGATCAACATAGATTTCTTCTTGCAGGATTCCATTCAAGAAGGCTGACTTGACATCTAGCTGATATATTTTCCATTCATTTTGCGCAGCCAAGGCAAGTAAAAGCCTTATAGTGTCATGCCTAGCTACGGGAGCAAAAGTTTCTGTGAAATCAACGCCATAGTGCTGAGCATAGCCTTTAGAAACCAACCTTGCCTTCAATCTGTTAAGAGAACCATCTGCATTGAGTTTAGTTCTGAAAATCCACTTGACACCAATTACATGTTTGTTTTTTGGCTTGTCTACCAGCACCCAAGTATCATTTTTCTTGATCATATTCAGCTCCTCCTTCATAGCATCTGTCCAGCCGGGCATTTGAGCAGCTTCTTTGTAGCTTGTGGGCTCCAAAACAGCTATGTTGCATCTCTGATAAATATCAGACAAGGTTCTGGTGCCTCTCACAGGTTTCATGATCAATATTTTCAGCATCATTTTGATCAAATCCAACTTCTTTGATGTCTTGAAGTTGGACTTCAGATTTGTCCCAATTCCATGCTGCATGTTCATCAAATCGAACATCTCTGCTCACAAAGACTTTGTTTGTTAAAGGATTATAGATTCTATATCCCTTAACATTGTTGCTATAACCAATAAATACACCAATCTCAGCCTTCTCGTCCAGCTTCCCTCTTTTAACATCTGGAATCAATGCATAAGAAATGCATCCAAAGACTTTGAGGTGTGCCACTTCTGGTTTTTCACCAAACCAAGCTTCAAATGGAGTCTTATGCTTCAAAGCTTTGGTTGGTAACCTGTTGAGTAAGTATACAGCTGTACTGACCGCCTCTGCCCATAACTTCTTTGGTAGCTTTTTCTGAAACAACAAACACCTGGCCATTTCCATGACTGTTCTATTTTTTCTCTCACTCACACCGTTTTGTTGAGGTGAGTAAGTGACTGTTAGTTGATGTTCAATGCCTGCAGTTGCACAGAAATCTTCAAATTTGTCAGAGGTATATTCAGTTCCATTATCGGATCTGATTACCTTTATTTTGCAGCCACTTTGGTTCTCAATCCAAGCTTTGAACCTCCAAAAAATTCCCGCAACTTCAGCTTTGTGTTTCATGAAGTAAACCCAGGCCATTCTTGTGTAATCGTCAATGAAAAGTATGAAGTATTTGCTGCCATTCAATGATAGAGTCCTCATAGGACCGCAAACATCAGTGTGCACCAACTGAAGCTTCTCAGAAGCTCTCCAAGCTATACCAACAGGAAAAGGCGACCTGTTTTGCTTGCCCAGTTGACATACTTCACAAACAGCTTCATTCTTTTGAATTTGAGGCAAATTATCCACCAGTTCATATTTTTGCAAATAACTTAGTGAATTAAAGTTAACACGCCCCAATCTTTGATGCCATAAAATAGACTCATCAACAAAACATGAGTATGCACTAGGACTTTTCCATGTCACACTGAAGCATCTATCATTCATACCTACTGTCATTAGTTCGCAACCAGTAGGTTCATATATTGTGCAGCTTCTATTTCCAAACAGGAGTTTATAGCCTTTATTAATCAATTGCCCAACACTCACAAGATTTTGTTCAATCTCAGGAACAAATAAAACATCTGTTATAACTTTGTTACCTGATGGAGTTTGGACAACAACTTCACCTTTGCCTTTAACTTTGATGAATTCTCCATTGCCAATTCTTACACTGGATGTGTAGTTTCTGTCCAATGTTCTGAACAAGCCTTCATCATGCACCATATGGTGTGTGCAGCCACTATCTATCAGCCATGCCTGCTTGTCTTTGCTGCTACTTGCAAAACATGAGGCAACAAACAATTGTTCTTCTTGCTGTTGAGTGGTTTCTGCAACTTGAGCTTGTTCTTGCTGCTTTCGATCTTTGTCCTTGCAAACTTTTTCCACATGGCCCATCTGCTTACAAGAACTGCACTGAGCATTAGGATTGAACCAGCAAAGCTTTTCAGGATGATTATTTTTCTTGCAATGAGGACATGGAGGATATTTTTTCTTTCCTCCATCTTTGCTGCTGCTTCTTTCCTTTTTATATTTTTCTTTTCTGTCACCAAAATTCTTCTTCCATCTACCACCAGCTTGAGCTTTGTCCTTTCCTTTGGCTAGGAAAGCACCTTCGGTTATCTGCTGTCTATTTGCTCTTCTTTGTTCAAGAGCATAGAGAGCATTGACGAGTTCTGGCAAAGATATAGAACTCATATCTCTTGCGTTTTCAAGAGCTGAAATTGTAAACTCATACCTTTCTGGTAGAGTATCAACAATTTTTCCCACTATCCTCCTTTCTGTAAATTCAGTATCACCAAGAAGCCTAATCTTGTTTACAACAGCCATGATTCTGTCAGAATACTGTTTGACAGATTCATCATCTTTCATCTTCAAATTTTCGAACTCCCTTCTCAAATTAGTTAGCTGCTGCTGTTTGGTTTTATCAGTACCTTGGAACTCCTCCTTGATCAAGTCCCAAGCTTCCTTTGGAGTTTTGCAGTTCATAATCCTTGTGAAGATTTCATCTGAGACACAACTTTGTATGCAAGACAAAGCTTTGAACTTCTTTGCAACCTCCTCACTATGCTGCTTCATTTGAGCAATTGTAGGGTTATTTCTAAGTGGGGTTGGTTCTCTCTCTGATTCAACAACTTCCCACAAATCATAGGACTGCAAGTACGTCTTCATCTTGATGACCCAAATATGATAATTTTCTCCTGAAAATATAGGAGGTGTAGGTGGTGAAAAACTGGTTGAGGCCATTGTTAGTTACTGGTTTTTTTGTGGAAGTTTTCTGGTTTGGATCAGAAGTCACTCAAGCTCACAATCTCTCTGGTTTTTTTTACAATCTTACAGGTCTCTCAAAGATCAAATATGGCTCTTGATACCATTTGTTAGAATTTTGAACTGATATGGTAGAAATATAAGAAGTAAAACAGAGGAAGTAGCTTGATATATTTCTGGAAAACATGATACATATATTTATGGTATTACAAGACTTCATAACTAAGGAATTACTACTTTCTAGAGAGTAAAATCTTACAGCTAAGAAGTCAAAAAGTAGCTAATCATAGCTTTTATCTGCATAGGTGTAAAAGCTGTTATGATTTGCCATCAAAATTATCTGCTGCCACCGACTTTATCAAGAAACAAATTTCAATCTTAGCTAACTGACACATGTAACTTAAATTGGTCAAATCTATTAACCAATTCAAGTTTGCCAGCAACTCAATCAACTTTTAACACATATTCACAACGAAACAGGCTTTCTTCATTCTGGTTTTTGCGCATGTTTGAAAGAGTGATGTACAGTTGAAAAAGGGCATGCGCAGACACAACATATTTCAAACAGTTAACAAAACCGAAAAGAGTGCCACAATTATAGGAAAGGAAATTTTCCAGGGAAAGCTTAAGTAATGCCATAATAAACAAACATGTCAAAATGGAGATAAAAGTGAAAGCAAATAACCAATCATGACCAGAAAACATGGGCAAAATTCAATTAACAACCATGGGAAGGCCCGACCTTTCATATTCACAACGAAACAGGCTTTCTTCATTCTGGTTTTTGCGCATGTTTGAAAGAGTGATGTACAGTTGACCAAGGGCATGCGCAGACACAACATATTTCAAACAGTTAACAAAACCGAAAAGAGTGCCACAATTATAGGAAAGGAAATTTTCCAGGGAAAGCTTAAGTAATGCCATAAAAAACAAACATGTCAAAATGGAGATAAAAGTGAAAGCAAATAACCAATCATGACCAGCAAACATGGGCAAAATTCAATTAACAACCATGGGAAGGCCCGACCTTTCATATTCACAACGAAACAGGCTTTCTTCATTCTGGTTTTTGCGCATGTTTGAAAGAGTAGTCCCCACTCCCTGAAGTGACGGAAACCCAACTCTGAAGCTTGGCTCCAATAGAGAAATGACTGCAAAAGAGAAGAACATAATCACCCAACCTCAGAAACAGAAGGAAAAAAATCAACAAGAATATTCAAACACACATATATTATGGTAATACTCATTTTGACTGAGAAACAGAACACACATGCACACAAACACACAGAGATGTGTTCTGGATTTGCCAAATTAATGCAGACAGGTCAAGAATATTCAAGCAGATATTGTGAAAATCTGATTGTTTGATAACAAAAAAAAAGATTCAAAGTTGTGTTCTTTATTCATTGTTGGACTGATATGGACATGTGGTATCTCACCAGAGATAAACTAGACGTTAATCATATAACTAGGTCTTTTACATGTTTTAAGTAAATAAGCCTACTGGTCTAGTTGACTTTACTTCTCTTAAGTTAGGAACCAAGGCGGAATATGCTTGAAACTGCATATTTTAAGTCTCAGAGTTCAGCACTTATAAGTTATGTGTTATTAGGCTTATATTTAGAATTTACAAATCATTTTAGGACATTTTTCCATATTTCATCCTGACTGCTCTCTAAGAATATGGCTTTCAGAACTATACATGTTGGCTTGTAATCTTAATTTAGGCTATGCTGGTTTAATTCTATTGTTTTCCACTTTTACTTCTTAAAAAGTGGTTAAAAATGCAACAGCGAAGTCATATAATTTGTCAAAGATGCACAAAAAGGTGTAAAACCAATTATAACATAATTAAAGTAGAAGTAGAATTATATATCTCATTATCTAACAATACAAGTAGCATACATATTGACTCTATATTCATCATACCAGATTTTTTTTTTTATGGCTTATGTGACATTTCTTTTAATAATATCTAAAGGGTTTATAATTATTTTAATTCTAATTATTCAATTCTTACATGTACAGTACCTAATCTCCCCATTTCAATCTCCACCACACTAGTCTCACAGCTCTACCAAACAGAGCCTAAGCTATTAATGAAACGTGTGAAATAATAATAGTAGTAATAATAATGATAACAACAACAACAACAACAACAACAACAACTATGAACACCTAGATCTGAATTATATGAACTTACAGCACAATCCACTGCTAAATCCGCATTTACGACTTCACCAAAATTACCTACAAAGTGGGAAGATTAAGACAATTTTAGTCTAAATATGTCTAATGGTTTATAAAAACAATGCAATTTAACCCATCCACACAAAAAGTATACAGAACCATATGCATATCAAAAGTAACAAACTACCAAACTATATATAAGAGATAATTTTAGCAGTCTTGGTGATCAATTAACTACACGGAAGACGAGTTCCTAATAATATTCAGTATAAAAGTCAAAGGCTAAACACCAGCCCTTTAATTAATATAATTTCATTCCATAATCTGGAACTAAAGCATAAACACAAATTAGATAATAAGATGGCTAAGGTAAATGTAAAACGCAAAACAGAATATTTCTCTTATATGGCCCTTCATTGACATTCCTGCTGAGTGAGTCAACATAAAGAACCAAAGACTCGCGGATGGGAGAAGCTTTCCTAAAATCAATGCCTCTGAGAACATAAATAATTGAGAGTAAAGTTTCTATGGAAGCATTTGTCATGATTAATGAAATCAGGAAGAATTATAAAATTTCTCTTCCTTAAAGATACCCATCTTTTCTTTACTTGAAAGCTAGCTTCAATTTAACAATTATCTTGTGAGAAGAATAACAAAACTAAATCTGTTTATTTGAGAATAATGAGCAAATCACGTACTATAACGCGCAGAAGCAATATGTCATTGAAACAGATTCAAAAATATTTTTAAAATAAAAATGTTAACAGACACTACATGAAGCTCAAA
Organism: Corchorus olitorius; assembly: GCA_001974825.2. Classification (NCBI taxonomy): domain Eukaryota; kingdom Viridiplantae; phylum Streptophyta; class Magnoliopsida; order Malvales; family Malvaceae; genus Corchorus; species Corchorus olitorius. Next base: position 45,305 of record AWUE01019349.1, read on the forward strand.
TTGTTTTACATTCCAAACGACATTATAATACCTCAATAAAACGACAAAATCCAATAAAAAGCTCAAAAAACCTAAGCTCTGTGAAGAATCACCTGTTTTTTCTATAATTAGGCTAACAAGAGAATTGATTTTACATTTTACTACATCCAGATTCCAGAATTAGGCTAACAAGGACCTTATAGAAAAAACAGGTGATGGTTTCCAAACGACATTATAATATCTCAATAAAGTTTGACTATTCCATTGCAGTTATGGTTTCCACTTTTCTCAGTTCTTCAGCCTAAGCATTCTTCTGATATTGCTGGATGTGATCAGTCTACTATCCAAAGGCATGTTCTGACCATTATTTTACTAATATATTTGTGTTTGCAAGATTGTGACTAACCAAAACTAGATTTGCAGTTTGGAGGAGTTCATTCAAACATCAAGCACTGGTGAATTCAGGATACGCCTTCAACTACTTTTTGCTTTCCTAGGACAAATGATGACTGGTGGAACACTTGAAAAACAAAAATCTACTTTTTGCATTTAGGGACAACAATATATTTTCTATTAGCAAATTGTACCCCAAAAACAAAAAGATTATTAGCAATTTTTTGTCATTAGCGTCATTACAGTAATTATATAATTTTTTTTATGGTACATTGGGAACATTACAATTAAAGGGAAGGGGTAAAGGAGGGCAAGGATTCGAACCCCTGCCCTCCGGGTGAACTTTTGAGGCCTTGGCCACTAGACCAAAGCATCAAGGACTAGTTATGGAAAGAATCCAAATTTTCCATTTCTTCGTTCTAAATATTAGTATTCGTAACCAGTTAGTATATGTTCCAGGTTTAGGGTTTAGGGTTTAGGTTACTGGGCCTCAAGTTTTTGCCTAGGAATGGTAAGCATCGAGGACTAGTTATGGAAAGAATCTGAATTTCCCATTTCTTTTTTCTTTCTAAATATTTTTTGGGAAGAAGGGGAAGTGGGTGTGCTTGTTCGTTAATTAATACCCAGCCAACTACATTTATAGTCTCACATATATGAAAAATAACTATTTCATACCTTAGCAGCATTTATGTCATATTGATCCTTATTACTAAACCTCGCAACACAGGCCAAGAGCCAAACTCCATCTTTTGCCACAAGCAGACAAGAGAAAGAAGGGGATCAAGTGATGTGCAAGCCAAAGGGCTAGAGGGGAATAAATAAATATTTCATCACAAGTTCTATAAAGAATACCTCAGTTATCCAAAATACATACCAGAGAGTGAAAATTTTGAGCCATTTTCCTGTAACATCTGCATCGTGTTAAGTAGAAATTGCAATCCAGAAGGAGCCTTCACAAACAACAATATATAGTTTAGCCCTCAAAAGGATATAGTAAAGTCTCTAAGCAACATGATTTCGTATACACTGAATGCAACCACAATACATGCCAGCCACACTCCCCACTCCACCTTTTTATAATAAATACACAGAGCATGAAAATGTTAATGCACCGAGAAAGTATGTAAAAAAAGCTTTATCCAGACACTATATTTAAGCCTTAAACTCAATCAATGAATTATCCACCAAGTCACTGTCTAAACGTCACTTCATAAAGATTTACCACCCACTTGAACATTACCGCAAAAATGAATAACCATTAGTAATAGCTCAATAACCAGAAAGCATTGATTATTTTTCCTACCTTAGCTAGCGGGGTGCTCAAGGGAATAGCCAAAAGAATTTCAATCACATTCAAGACTTTTTGCAGACCAGGGTGATCTTCCCATTCATTTAGAAGAGTGATAACATGCTGCATAAGAGTGGTGAGTAACTCCACCATTTTGGCCATTATTTGAGTATTTGAATCCTAGAAATATAAAATTTAATGATAAATAAATACAACTGAAATTGCTTTAAGACGGAAATAAGAAGAATAAAATGACAGTGCCACATAAGTAAGATGTAACAAATTGTAAAACCTTGTAAAAATTGTATTTGTGATCTGCTTTACGAGAGGAAGGAAACTTCTCCTCATACTCCCGACATAATCGAAGTAGATGCTCCTGGAAAAGTTTGGCATCCAAAGCGGAAGAAAATAGACCTCCAAAACCTGCAAATAGGAAGACAGGATCCACTTTGTTTTCCTTAGTTCTATGTGAAGGAAACAATCAATATGCAGTTATGCACTGTAAACCATAAATTTTAAACACCTTTGATCATTGGTACTCCCAAAGTGTAAGAGACAATGAAAGAATGTAATATGTCCATGTCAGTGATTTGGAAAGATCCAGATTGCACAGATGAAAATAGAGGCACATGGCATAAGGTTCTTAAGGAAAATATTTGTTGGAAAAAAAAAAGGGAAGAACAGAGAAAAAATCTATAAAGACATCCCTCTGCAAATTTTAAAGAAGGAAATGGAAAGCATATTTAGGTAATAGACTATGGAAAGCTGCATAATCAAAATTTAGAAGCACTTTTACCACAACCTTTAAACAAAGTGTTGCATTGAGGGAAATTTTTTCACAATTCTCAAGGACAACTTACAGAAAGTACGAGATCCATTGACCCAAATAATTGATTGTGCATATTGATCAGAATAGATTATTCCATTAGGCTCCATTCATCCTCTAAATTTTCATGCTTCTCTCTATCTCCAATCTAAACCAACAGGCAAGTCACAAATTGATAAAAAGATTAAAGACAAAAATAAAACCTATAGATGCAGCCTAACAGTGAAGAAGCATCACCGTTTCAGTGGATTCTTCTTCAGACAGCAATTCTTTCCATTCAATGAAGCTTTCATTTGCAAGGAACCTCCCAAGAGCTGATATATCCACTTCCATTACATTCTCAATCCTAAATGCACGAGGCCTGAACTTATAATGTTAGCCACTGTCTTTTTGATTCTTCCATTGAATTTTCATATGCATCCAATATGCTTGCAAATCTAGAAAAATTTTTGTCCAATACCTGTTTGAAAGTATATAATGAAGTGTCAGCCAATATTTACGTAAAGGTGCACATGATCAATCACAAAGAAGATCTTACCATAAAAGATGCATTATCCATCAATTTAGCAGTAGCCACCGGATGTGCAACACGAACAAGTACATTGTTATAAAGAGATGTTTTTAGTTGCAAAACAGATACCTATTTCAAATGTGAAACCACATCAGGCACAATGTAAGCTTGTCAATGGCACAATAATAATACCAAAGCGAAATATAGAAAGCACCGATATTTTTTCAGCATCAACGCCACTGGAAATAGCAGCTATCTTTTCCAGCAAGCTCAACTCCAATTCAGAGAAGTTTGTAATACAAGGTATGTCAAGGGAAGAAAACATGCGCGTCCTCCCTCTGTCACTGATAGAAACTAATTTAGAACTGCATCACCTAGGGAATCTCATAAATGAGTAAACCAACTCCTCCAAGGAACTCTGAGTCAGCCAAAGGAAACCATCCACAAAATCCATGTATCACCATAAACAACAAAGAATAAAAAAGTAGATACATCACCATAACCCTATCCATATTGTCCTCCTGGATTTTGTCAAGAACCCTTTTCTGCAAAGCACTCAACTCAACTAGTGATAAACCTCACTTCATTTCATATATTGCCACTTGAATTGCCTGAGCTACATCAATAAACTCAGGACATTTAAAAGATGGTAAATAAAACAGCTTGCTGTCTCCTGAGAACACAAAAAAGAGAAAAATATTGAAATCTGCCTAAGTTTAATTAATGTGAATACATTGGATTGTGGACAACTATGTCTGCCTGCCAGTTACACACTTTGTCGACAACCAGTTGTAACTCCATGCCTTTACTTTTATACACCAAACTCATTAAAGAATTCACAAGTACAAGAAACTCAACACATTCTTTTCTCAGAGCTTTGAATTTTGCAGGTTGCGGCAAAACAGAATCTATAGAAAAATCCAACTGGCACCATTATACCTTTATGTATAGTAGTAATGCCACCAACACAAAGAATTCTTACCAACCTTAATTCGATGCACCATTATACCTTGATGTATAATAGGAATGCAACAGTTGTGCCTTTTAGCATTAAAAAAAATGCCATGTAACAAAAGAACTTGCATCGTTTGAAAATAGATAGAACAAAATCAAAACAAGGCATAGCTGCCATTTCATGGGTGTGCAGTGAATACTAAACAGTCAAAAAACAACTCTGAGTATAAAACTTAAATTGCTCATGGTGCTGTATCAGAAGAAATGGAGTGGGCGAGGGAGCATGAGCCTTCAAGATTGTTCATATTTCATTGCACTAAAAGAGTTGCAGGTATATTACACGAACTGGCACCACTATACCTTTATGTATAGTAGGAATGCCACCACATTGTGCCTTTAACTGCATTATAAAAATTCTCATTACCAAACTTTATTTGGATGCACCACTATACCCTGATGTATAATAGGAATGCCATCTCTTTTGCTGCAAATAGAAATTCATGTCACCAACTTTTATTCAGAGGCACCATTATACCTTGATGTATAATAGGAGCGCCACTGTTGTGCCTTTTATAGCATTTTGAATGCTATAAAACACAGTATCTTACTTGAACATGCATCATTCAGGAAATAATATAAGACCAGAAAAAGAAATAGCTGCCATTTCATGGGTGTGCAGCATGGTTTTCAAAACCGGACCGGCCGGTCGGACCGGTTTAACCGGGAACCGCTGGCATGTCCGGTCCTTAAAGGGGTGGGAACCGCGGTTAGTCAATATGGGCAACAACCGGGTAAAAACCGGTTGGACCAGCGGTTGAACCGGGTTCTGACCGGATAAAACCGGTTTGATAGTTGAGAAAATTTGGAAAATTTTTTGAAGGTGGTGAGTTTTGAACCCACAACCTTGTGGGTGACAAAAAACACACTTAAACCACTGCACCAAATGCTTTTATGTGATATGTATATACCTTATATAATATTTAAAAGGTAAAATGCCAACAATTTCCGTAAAATGTAATTATCAGACCGGACCGGCGGTTGAACCGGTCGGACCGGTCAAACGGTCGACCGGAACCACCACCGGTTCTAATACCGGCCCGGTTTTAAAAACCATGGTGTGCAGTGAATATTAAACAATCGCAAAAGAACTTTGAATGAAAAAAAAACTCGAATTACGAATGGTGGTGTATCAGAAGAAATTGAGTGGGAAGGGAGCACAAGGCTTTGCAATGGTCTATGTTTTGTTGCACAATAACAGTGCCATATACAGATGTATATTATTACTTGAACTGGCACCACCATACCTTTGTGTATAATAGGAATGCCAACATAGTGCTATCTAGTGCATAATAAGAATTCTCATTGCCAACTTTTATTTGGGAGTCAAATGAATGGTGCTTCAGGTACTTATGTGGGAACTTTTCATACCTTCTTTTAAGCAAAATGAAGAACCGATTCACAACCTTCAAATATGAGCAAGGTAGATTCAATTACGGCATTTCAATACCAATTTAATAAACATATAGAGATCTAAAGAGATATTACAGCAACTTTTGGAGGACAAACTTACGGTATCATCAATATAGTACTTTCGTGCATCCTGAAAATTAACATTCTGGGGAGGGATCATAAGCAAAGGTTCTAAGGCCTTAACTGATATCTTATCCGGTCCAACATATTCTCTGCAAAACAAAACATAAAAGCAAATAATTAGACCATGTAATAATATTTGAGAGGATGAATTCTATATTGAAACAGTACTTACCCACTAATTATCTTGCGACTCTGCCATTTGTCCAATTGTTGTTGTTCTTTATCTGTGAATGGAGAGACCAAATATGTTCGAACATCCTAGGAAATTTCAAAAAAACAAACAATATGAATCAATTCTCTGAAAACATAAAAATCTTTCAGACACATATATAGATGGGAAAAAGGAAAGGAGAGGAATTATTGGGTGTATAACCTTATCTGACCATGCAATATTTACCTTGCTCTTCAAATCTTCCTTTCCTGAAAGAGGTAGACTAATATTGTTAAGTTACAATAATCAATAAACAATAATAATATTAATAGGCCAGCTTAATGATATTATAACTTACTTTGTTGAGGAGATTCCATTTTCAGCCAATCCTTGGTGCATATCATAGCTTCCATGGTTAGAGGATCCAATCCTCTCAATATAGGATTATTGATCATAGCTTTCTCATCATTTGCTGCTGAAAAACCATTTATCATTACTTCAAAAGGGATCGTTAAGTAATCACGCGCCATTCTTCCAAGGATAGGATATTCGGAAGCATGTTCACGCCACCAATCAACTACTTTAAACCGATCATCAAATTCGGAAGAAATAATCTGACTTCCAAAAGGCCTCACTAACCTTCCTTTTAGAATCGTACCACCTTTGGAAAGATTCTATGGTATCTTCTTCATCATTCAATGATGCCAAAGAGTTATAAGTATCGTCTTGCATAGATGTGCCTCTGTATAGTTCCCTTGCATATAAATTGAACACCTTATTGAGAAAATAACGGATTATTGCCAAGTGTTCGTTGGCTGTAAAATTGCCATAGAGCTTATTGTACAAGAACATCACAAGAGCTAATTTGCACCGTGGGTCAAGAATAGCTGCAACTGCCACGAGCACGCTAATACAACCTTGTTCGCCATCCGATTTCACGTTCATATAAGGATAGTCTCTTGTTTCCTCCTGACTAAGTTCCTTATTATATGTATCATAAAACTCCACCAACCATTCACTAGAATTTTTGACGATACCATCGTCTGGCTTACTAGAAATTTCAACTATGGAAACATATGCTAAATTATAATTATCCCCCACAAACTCTTGTTTTATTTCATCAGCTAACTTATCCGAATAAAAGGCAGCATCAACTACAAATGTTACGGTGGTAAGTTTATTGTCAAAATTCCAGTCAGGCTCAGCAAGCAAACTCTTGGTAGTATCGATCACAAGGCTTGGCTCAAACTCATTTTCGTGACCCAGATTTTTCAGGGCAATAATTTTCTTCTTCAATTCCCAATTTTCGTCTAAAAATTGTACAGAATAGCAACAATATATGATGTTTTCAAAATCATCTTTCCACAATGTAATCATCAAATGCAAAAAATTGGGGAGTTTCTTAAAATAGTCTACGAGCCTACCTTTTTCTTCTTGGTACACCTCAATTATTGCAGATGATAAATCTTGTCGTAGTTGGAGCTTCAACATTGGTAGCAAACTTTTCAAGCAACTGCTGAGTTCCTTGTTGTCAGTTATATTATATGGAAACTGATTCTTAATAAACAGTCTCGCAGCATCCAAACGACTCCTATCTTTATCAACTGAAGAATTACCATCTGAATCTCTTGCAGCTGGAGATTCCAACTTCCTTCGTTTACAACTTGAAGTTTCCTGATTTTCATTTTCCTACATAATAAGTAACAAAAATTAATTAGTAAGTATCTAATTTGAACAGTACTGCATAAGCCTATAACATGTATGTATAATCACGAATTCAAATTAACTAAATATTAAACCTAAACCCTAAATGGAATATGCCCTAAAAAAGCAAATCCTAAGAAATTGAAATTAACTTGCAGGCAACGAATGGATGCATGAAAACAAAAAAAAAATGCATAGTACTATTAAGATTTTGAATAAATTAAAGAGAAAATGAATAGTAAAAATGAAAAAAGAAAGTGGTGAAGGAGAATTTTTTATCATTTTACCTTATTTGACGCCATTGAATGAATCCAACTAATTAAGAAGAAGAAAGAAGCAATGCAAATATGCAATAGCTCTGCCTCTGGAAGACTACTGGAACTTGAAAAGACGAAGCAATATGGAATATGAGCATGTGCAGGTGGGATTTTATTTCTTGTTTTTTCTTAATTACTACTAGTATTAATTAAGTATATTAATTATAGTGTTTGAAATTTTTTTGACCATGACTTCTTCTCTTTCGTCTGTCTTCCCGCTACTCCTCCTTAACTACTTGCAAGTTTTGCTCCCAAGATCATATATAGGCCCTTTTTAACATAATAATGGTATGAACTATGAAGCCTTTGCCCATCCCATAAGTAAGGAATCAGGTTCTAACTTCGACTAACCGCTGCATTATCCCCTTACGGACTATGGAAGAATTTTACCAACATCTTCTTTTAGGTGTCTTAAATAAAAAAGGTTTTTTTTTTACCAAAAATAGATTTTGATCTATGGTGGATTATGTGGAGCGGTCTTTTTAGGTTTTCTCCACGTATATAATAATCTTCGCTTATGTGTTTCCATAATAAGGATGTATAACCTTTTGAAGAAATTGAATAATTTGTTGTGATAACTGATAAGGAATATTTGTTTTGGACATTTTCATGTAATTAGACCCACGGTCAAGGCTTGAAGAACAATTAATTAATTTTTGGGTAATCAAAGATACGAGGGGTGAATATAAAGCATTTCTTAGTTACGAGGCAATTTGACTTTTGAGGGTCTACATCTTGATTTGTATCATTCCCAATATACCAGAGTACGTAGAATTCAAAGAAACCAAAAGTTTACAACGTACATATGAGTAGAGATGTTTGTCCTTGGGCCTAGATAGGATGAGATGCAATCAGCCAAGGTATAAAAAGTATTGGATTCGCCACCAGGTGTGCTTCGTACCATTTAATTGAAGTTGTTAGCTAAAGCGGTATCGGTGCCTATATACTATAGTAATAACAATGCCACTGGTTAACAAAATCTTTTTTTTTTTACTATTCATGAACGTAATACTAAAATGGATCACACAAGACACAACATGAAACTGTTTTTTTTTTCCATTCTAATCTCACATTGTCCAAGTATTCAAACTCGAGACCTCCAATTTCTCTTCCCCTTAAAAAGAAGCAGCATAATATTGCAGCTATTCATCAGAAATGATTATGATGTTCTAACCTAGCTAGCTCAATTGGTTAGGAGTTAGGACCTCAAAATGTGTATTATGAATCATATGAAAGAATCTAGCTCCTCCTTGTCTGTTTTCTTATTATACACACTACTTCTTCACACCAATGGAGAAGAAATCTATTTAGCCTTGTAAATGCAGAGTGGCGTACTAAAAGATGGCAGAAGAGGAATGTGCTTTGCTGCTTTCCGATATTAGTGAGGGTCCAACAGATGATCATGACCAGTTAAGCTGCATTGTTCTTCAATGAGGTTACAATTTACATATATATATATAGCAAGAGATAAAAATTAATCTCGTTTACTTCCTGATGGAACACTTCCACAAGATAGATCAAGAAACGTACTAAGGCGAAAGTGAGGCATGTCATCTTGAGTGAAAGGAAAATGATCACCATGTGTGAGGCAGTCTGCATATTTCATCACAAACAGAGCACAATCTACAGAGCTGCAAATATGTATATTTTCTCAGTAAAAAAATCAAATGGGTTAACTACTTATGGGGACCAATGAAAACGAAAGCTCCATAATAATTCACAATTGCTTACTTCTTTTGCATTGGAACATCCGTTGGGATCTCATGTGACCATTCATTGGGTTGATGATAACCTAATGATGGCAACAGAAAACCTAAAAACCACTCAGAGATTGCATTCTTCTCAGAAGCATGGGACATTTGAGAATGTCGGTTCGAATCCAACCATAGCAGCCTTTTCTTGTCAATGTCAGCACAAAAGAGAAGCCAATGTTCATTCAAACACATTGGCAGAAACAACTGAAATGACAGAGAGAGAAATTAACCAAAATATGTTAACCTATCTTCCTTGCCTGCCTATAATAAACAGACGAATTACTATAGAAGCAGAAAAATATTACTATACCTTGCTTGTCCCTTTTAAATCCTCTTGTTTAACCCAACTTAACATATCGGATTCACTATTTGATCCTTCAATCAAGAAAGTCTGAGGCCATTGTAGTTGGAAGATTGTTATATATACATCATATAAATGAACATGAATTGACTTAATTAAGGTTTGAAGTAAAGATCCTTACTGCCATAGAAGAGTCGAACGAATGGTGCTTCAGGTACTTATGTGGGAACTTGTCATACCTTCTTTTGAGCAAAATGAAGAACTGATTCACAACCTTCAAATATGAGCAAGGTAGATTCAATTAATGCATTTGACTACCAATTTAATACTAATAAACATATATGTAAAGAAATATTACAACTTTTGAAGGGAAAAACTTACGGTATCATCAATATAGTACTTTCGTGCATCCTGCAAATAAACATACTGGGGAGGGATCATAAGCAAAGGTTGTAAGGCCTTAACTGATATCTTATCTGGTCCAACATGTTTTCTACAAAACAAAACATAAAAGCAAATTAATAATTAGACCATGTAATATTTGAGAGGATGAATTCTATATTGAAACACTTACGGCTTACGCCCACGTATCTTGTGACTCTGCCACCTGTTCAAATGTTGTTCTTCTTTCTCTGTGAAGGGAGAGACCAAATATGTTCGAACATCCTAGAAAATTTCAAAAAAACAAACAATCTAAAAAAAATGAAAATCTTTCAGACATGTATATATGGGAAAAAGGGAATGCACTATTGGGTGTATAACCTTTTCTGACCATGCAATTGCCTTGCTCTTCAAATCCTCCTTCCCTGGTGATGGTACTGTTTCATTATGATCAGATTCAGAAGACAAATGGTTTAACTCTGACTGATCATGTGCAGGAAGTACATCACCACCCTTCAATTTGACATCTGAAAAATATATATTGAAAATCAATGTCAGGTTACAATAATCAAGTAATCAACTGTTATAATAATAAATAATAGGCTATAATGATATAAAACCTAATAAAGATCATATTACTTACTTTCTTGAGGAGATTCCATTTCCACTTCCAGCCAATCCTTGGTGCATATGATAGCTTCTATGGTTAGAGGATCCAATCCTCTCAATATTGGATTCTCCATAATAGCTTTCTCATATACTGCTGGTGAAGAATACCTCAGGATTACTGACAAAGGCATTGTTAAGTAATCACGAGCGATTCTTCCAAGGATAGGATACTTGGAAGCATGTTGTTGCCACCAATCAAGTACTTTAAACTCCTCATCAACTTGGTAAGGAATTACAGGTTCCTCAAGATACTTATCAAGTTCTGACTTCCAAAAGGTGTCATCATCAGTTGGAACCTTATTCCTTTTAGAATCATACCACATTTGGAAAGATCCCATGGAATCCACTTGAGCAATATTCAATGATGCCAAAGAATAAGTATCATCCTGCATAGATGTGCCACTGTAAACTTGCCTTATATAAGAACTGAACACTTTAATGACAAAACTATGGATTATTGTCAAGTGAATGCTGGCTGAATCATTGCCATAGATGTTATTGTACACGAACTCCACAAGAGCTAATTTGAACCGTGGGTCAAGAACAGCTGCAAATGCCACGAGCTTGCTGTCTAAACTCAAGTTATTATCCGGTTTCACATCCATATGAGCAATACGGATTCTTGTAATTTCCCCCTGATCACTACATTGCTTAATTATCATATTATAAAAGTCCAGCAAAAATTCACTATAAACTGGGGGGATACCATCCTTTCCCTTACTAGAAGAAAAGATAGCTACAAAAACAAACATTTTACCCCTACAAAACTCTTGTTCTAATTCAATGACTAACTCATCCGAAGCAAAGGCAACATCAAATAATGTTAAAGAGAGAAGTTTATTGTCAAAATCCCACTCTGCTACCAAACTCTTGGTATTATCAACAACAAGGCTTGGCTCAAACTCATTTCCATGACCTAGATTTTTCAAGCCAATAAATTTCCTCTCCAATTCCCAATTTTTGTCAGCAAATCGTATAGAATAGCAACAATATATGGTGTTTTCAACATCATCTTTCCACAATGTAATCATCAAATGCAAATCATTGGGGAGTTTCTTCAAATAGTCTATGAGCCTACCTTTTTCTTCTTGGTAGACCTCAAGTATTGCAGATGATAAATCTTCTTGTAGTTGGAGCTTGAACATTGGTAGCAAATTTTTCAAGCAATTGTTAAGTTCTTTGTTCTCAGTTATATTATATGGAAACTGATTCTTAATAAACAGTCTCGCAGCATCCAAACAACTCCTATCTTTATCAAATGAAGAATTACCTCCTGAATCTTTTGCAGGTGGAGATTTCAACTTCCTTCTTTTAGAACTTGAAGATTTCAACTTCCTTCTTTTAGAACTTGAAGATTTCAAGTGCTTCCTTCTTTTAGACCTTGAAGATTCCTGATTTTCATTTAATATAAGTAAACAAAAATTAATTAGTATCTAATTTGAATCAAATTAACTAAATATTAAACCTAAACCCTAAATGGAAATATGGAATATGGCCCTAAAAAAGCAAATCCTAAGAAAAATTAAAACTTGAAATTAACTTGCAGGCAACGAAAGAATGGATGCATGAAAACAAAAAATACATAGTAGTATTAAGATTTTGATTAAATCAAAGTGAAAAATGAATAGAAAAAATGAAAAAAGAAAGTGTGAAGGAGAATTTTTGATCATTTAACCTTGTTTGACGCCATTGAATTTAACTAAGAAGAAGAAAGAAGCAATGCAATAGCTCTGCCTCTGGAAGACTAGTGGAACTTGAAAAGACGAAGCAATATGGAATGAATGAGCTGGTGGGTTTTCTTACTACTATGGAGTATATTAAAAGGAAAGAGATGATCCGTTTCTGATCATTTCACTTTTGGTTTGTTCCGGACTAAACTTGCCTGGGATTAGTTAGCTTTACTCTGTATTTTCTTGCCCAGTTCTAAAGACTTATGATGTTTTGCTACTTTCTCTTCATTAATAATTTAAAAAAAAGAAAAAAAAAAAAAAAAAAACTTGCCTGGGATTATGAGATTTTGCCGCCTAAATCTAATTTCCCACCATCGGCTCTTCATGATTTGATTGCTGACATTGTGCATTAAATTTTCTCGTCTCCCACACTCATCTCCCCTCTTTTCTTTCACTCTTTGGAATGGATGTTTCTTTTCTTTCATGTCTTCTCTCTCCAGACTTTGCCCTTATCGAGATTGGCCATCTCTATTCTCTTCTCTGCTTTAACTTTTCTTCAAAGGAAAAAAATATATATTTCCAAAGCACCCAATGATGTATTTGGCCAGTTTTTAAGACTTGCTCATGATTTTGAGATGTCCAGATTTCCTTATATAGGAACAACCTTACCTTTCTTAGAAAAATTGCAAGTTAAATGGAAAAGGAAAGCACAGAACAGAGACCATATCTCTACTAAAAAAGAACCAAACAAATGAAAGAGAAACTATTTTATTGAAATGGAAATTTAGTACTATAAAATAATAGAAGGAAATAAAATATCTCATTGGTAAACTTATATTATGTAGGCATATAATTTTCCAATTTCTTAGACCATTTCTCATGAAAGCTTAAGCACCCATTAGTATTTTGTTAACAAAAATAGTTGTTGATTTCTCCTTTTGTTTCGCCATTAGATAGAGGCTGCTCCTCTTGGCCGCTTGCTTCATTTGTTTTGGACATTTTCATGTAAGACCCACGATCAAGCAAGGCTTGAAGAAACAATTAATTCTTAAATAATCAAAGATACGACGAGTGAATATAAAGCATTTCTTAATTGTCCCTTCGGAGACATCTGATAAAGCATTTCTTAATTACGAGGCATTTGGCTTTTGAGGGTCTACATCTTGATTTGTACCATTCCCAATATATATATACCATAGTACTAGAATTCGAAGAAACCAAAAGACTACAACGTATATGGGTAGAAATGTTTGTTGTTGGGACTAGATACAGATAGGATGGGATGCCAAGCCAAGGTAAAATTAGTTTAATTGCTAATTGGTCTCTATACTATAGAATCATGCCACTCGGCAACAAAACTTTTTTTTACTATTCATAAACATGAAAATGGATCAAGCAACATGCAGTTCTTTCTCATTTCTTGAGTTTTATCAATAATATTCTTCTGATTTGGCCAAAAAAAACTTTAAATTAATCAAAAACTAACATCATAAATACTTTATTTTTCTAAATTACTAAATACCGCTCTCTTTTGGCTAGTTATCGCCTCCCTTTTGACACTTTTGCCCTTTACTTCATTTTCTTAAAACTTTCTAATTTCAAATCATCTAAAACCTTCAAACTAAAAACCTCAAATTTTCAAAAGAATCTTGAAGCAAATCATGGCGGATTTCGTTCATGGCAGAGGCAAAGGATTGAATAAATAAATAATTAAATAATCAACACCGTCACCAGCAAAATCTTCCAATCCAATCTTCAAAATTTAATTACCAAATATTACTTACAAAAAAATATTGATTGGCCCAATAGTAACAATATTGATTGACCCTAACTAATAATCATTACAAGCAGGGCGGCCTGCGCTTGCGCTGCAGTCATCTTCTTATTAGGGCTATATTTTTTGTAGTTGTTTAAGTCGATTAGTAAGAAGATATTGCATTGGCTATAAGTTAATCAGTTAGGAGAAACTCATACATCGAAACAAATAATTCGCATATATAAAGCAAAACACATGACCTCTCTTTCATTCTAAAAGTGCATTATCTAAATTATACTCCATCTCTAGGTAATTCATCAAAATAAAGCTAATATTCTACTCCTCCATCTCTAGATAATTCATCAAAATAAAGCTAATATTAATTGTTGCTTGAAATGTATGTTGATCATCTAAAAAAGCATAGTACGTTGCGGTCATTTTTTAATCTTGATTGCACTTGATGAATTAATGAACTCGGGTAGGTGAAAGAATTTGGCTTCTGCATAAGGAATGCCTAATTTTTTGTAGTCAAGGAGCATGTATAGTTGTCGTAGGAAAATTGAATTAGTTGAGAGCATTTGCAGGAACATATGTAATTTACACAATGCATCACAAAATCATTGTACTTAGCATTGGCTAACTATAATATAAATCCAAATAAATCCAGATTTACCTCAAAATGTTGCGGTGAGAAGTGAAAGCTCTCCACTTTATGTTATGTCATCCTAAGGCGCTGCTAAATTAAATGGAAGGATCTTATCAACGTCCATTTGGAAATTTTAGGAAACAGAACGGAGTCCACGTGAAACCAATTCAGAGAAATGTTAGGGAAAAAGAAACCCACCCAAATAGAAATGAAGACGAAAGGAAAACAGAACTGGAATGTCAATAGTTTACCCCATGAATCAACCATTATTGAAGATACATTTATAGCACCAAACCTTTGAAATTCCAGCAGAGGAGTTGAACCGGTAAATCCTAATATCCACACATAATTAATATGTAATTAAAACATACTTAATCATAAATATAAAAATAGTAAATTACAAAAAAGGGCAGCAGGAAAGGTAAGGGAGGAAATTTATCGAGGGCATTTTTAGTCACCCGAAAAGTGAGAAAAGACCAAAAAAAGCCAAAAGGAGCCACCACATTAATCCTCAATTTGGCTTTTAAGTAATTTCCATAGCCACTAAAAATAATATATAGTATATATTATAAAAAAATAATAATTTTAAATTATTTTTAAAATAATTGATCTAGGCGCGGAGCCGTCCTCCCGGGATGGCACCTACCATGGTGGGCCGTTCTCCGGGGACGGCTCCGCGTCTAGATCAATTTTTTAAAAAAAATTATTTAAATTATTTAAAAAATTATTTAAATTTGAATAATTTTTTTAAAAAATTGATTTAGGCGCGGTGTCGTCCCAGGAGGACGGCATACGGTGGGCCGTCCTCTGGGGACGGCATAGATTAATTTTTTTAAAAAATAATTTAAAATTATGATTTTTTATGATAATTATTATTAATTAGGGTCAATATAGGATTTATGATAATTATTATTGGTGATTGACTTGAAAATTTGAGTTTTTAAGTTTGAAGGTTTTAGAGAAAAATGAAGCAAAAGGAAAAAGTGTCAAAAAGGGGACGGTATTTAGTAATCCGTTTGTTTTTGGCCTTAACATCATTAATAAATTTATGACTTGTTAAGAAAAAAGACAGACGTTCAATAGCCATGAATATTTTAAGTAGAATTGATCAAGTTTTTTTTTAACTTTTGTTAATATACTTTTTCCCAATAAAATCCCCAACTAATCTTATTATTAGATAGTAGTAGAAATAGAAAAAAAATAGATATAATAAGTTAATAACAACAAGAAGATGAGAAAAAATTTTCACATTTCAACCCTCAATTGCAATCCAAATTTAAGTTTTTTAAATTGATCTAGTCCATGTGCAACTTTCTTTTTTCCAATTATTATGAATTTGAATTAAAAATCTGTATTCATTTATATTTAATTAAAAAAATTAACTTCAAAAACCCCATATATGGTTCCTCTATTTTGTTTTTGGCCCAAACAATTAATAAATCCCATAATCCAAATTACTTAAAATATAAGTCAGAAGTCAAAAGTTAAAAAAGTGAAAGAAGTTACTATTATCCAAAGAAAAGAAAAAGGTAAAAGTGAAAAGTAATAATCTATTATGATTAAAAAAAAAAGGACAACAACAGTGGAACAGGTAGCACTAGATTTGATATCTGAGAAGTGAACTGTACCTTCAAATCCTTAAAAAATCCAAACACCAAACCAACTCAACCAATCAAAAAAGAGAAAAAAAAAAAAGAAACTCAAAATAGTTTATTTCCAAAATAAATTACTATTCTGTAATTAAAAAAATTCTATTGCTAGCTAGGTATAAATAGAGTGGTGGAAGAGGCTGGAAGAAAAAAAAAAAAAAGTAAAAAAGCGAATTGGCGGTAGCCATCATCATATTATTATTAAGCTTTTTTATTTTTGGGTTTCTATTTGTGTTGAGCGACGACGAAGCTTCGATTGTTTTCTTTTTTGTGTTTATGATGCGTCGCTCTGCATCTAAGAAAACGGGTCAACCCAATTCTACCAGCTCGATTACTTATTCTGCATCGGATCTCTTTCGCACCGGTATTTACCATCCGATTACTTTTGCTTTTTCTCCTCTTTTTTTTTTAATTTGTTTTTTTTCCGTGTGTTTTTAAGTTTTTATGTTTTTAGATTGTTAAATTTAATTTTAATTGTTTTATTCTGTGCTTAATTTTTGTAAAGTGATTTCCTTTTTCTCATAATTCAGTGTTGTGTTTGTCATAATGAAAAAGAAAAGAAGGGATATAAATATGTATGCAATTTTGATGGATTTTGGTGATAATATGAGCTATCCATAAGACTTGTAGGAGTAAAAGCATTGGGGTTTTGGTTATGAGATTAATTCTTGGAAAGATGATTCAAAGGAATCTTTTTGAGTGCATTGTTAAGCTAGATAATTCTAACTGAAGTTGTTGAAGTTGGAAATTTAATGATAGTCCACAAGCTTGAGGTTGCTTAGGAAGGAGCATATGATTAAAAATTCTAACTTCAATTAAGATGGTCTAAGTTTGTCTAACTAATGCTTTGACACTGTTGTTAATTTTTCAGCTTCAAGTAAGGCTTCTTCGAAAGAGATGGAACGGATCGACAGCCTATTCTATTCATATGCCAATAAGTCTTCTGGTATGATTGAGTAAGTGCTTTACTGGAACGTGTAATTTAATTTGTTTCGGTTCACATCATGAAACTTACAAACTTTTGGCCTCTTATGTTTTAAATAGCTTAACGGTTTTTGTTTATGAACGATGCATTCTAATGTTATGATACACCTCTCTGAACAGCCCAGACGGAATTGAAGCTCTATGTTCCGATATGGAAGTCGATCATACGGATGTTAGGATCTTGATGCTTGCTTGGTAGGTATCATATATACTCATTCAAATGACTTGTTTTATAACTTGTAGCCTCAGCTTATGTGTTGAATCTCATGAACATCTTTCAGGAAAATGAAAGCAGAGAAACAGGGATACTTTACTCTGGTAAGAATTTTGTTGTTGCATCTACTTTTTCTTTTATAACTCAAACCGTTAGTGTCATTTACTTTGTTTTCGTTTGATTATATTGTTATTGAGTTTCATGTCCTGTTATTTTTTTCATTTTTGTCGTGCAGTCATATGGGAAATCACTCAAATCAGTTTTGAATCTCTCGTTTTAGGTTTTGCTTTAGAATGTTGAACGGGGATGCCTGCCTTCTTACCTCATCTATCATTTTTTTAATTACCGTTCTTTATATCTTGTTTTGAGTTGAACTTGTTTTGATCAGTTTCCAATTTCTGTGATATGAACATGATATTTGGCAGTTGTGAAAATATGAGTTCCATATGTAGGAGTTTCTTTTGCATAGTACAATTATGATCCTTATTTATTGCATCATAATAGCATGAATATAGGTTGTTAGATGCATTATGTTGTGTAAACTATACTATTTCTGTAGGATCGGAAGCTATCCGTTCATTTATGTGTGTATCTATATTTGTATGTTTTTCTACATGTTTGTAGGAAAATTATCTGTTGGAAAAAGTCATTTAATTAAATATTTTATTTTGTAGGAGGAATGGCGCAGAGGACTTAAAGCACTGAGGGCTGACACTGTACTTAAATTAAGGAAGGCCCTCCCGGATCTAGAGAGAGAGGTAGAAATTCTAAGTGGCTTGATATTTGAAAGTGTGTTTCATAAGTATTATGGTGTGAAAATCTGTAAAATGCTCTGATGTTCTCTTGTCTGTCTTAAATAGGTCAGGAGGCCATCAAACTTTGTCGATTTTTATTCCTATTCATTCCGCTATTGCCTGACAGGTACTATGTTACTGATTTGGCATGTGGTAAACATTGTCTCTCCCTTTTTGTTTTTTCACTGACTTTCTTGAATTTACTGCTGCAGAGGAGAAACAAAAGAGTATAGATATAGAGAGCATATGTCAATTACTGGATCTTGTTTTAGGATCCCAATTTCGTGCGCAGGTTGACTATTTTATTGAATATTTGAAGGTGGGTTGCTGCAGTTATAGTTTATGATCTCAGATATTGCAACCATTTATGCTTTTATGTTCCTGAGCTCCTATATTTTACAGTTTAATACGCGTGCATCTTAAATGAACTCATCTCAGTTTTAGCTTTTAGTTATTATGTTATTTATATATTCAAAAATTCCATCTAGTCTAACCTTCATCTCGGATTGCATTACTGACTGATACTTCAAAATTTTCTGTAGAGAATAGGGTTAATCTTGTAGCTCTAAAGTTGTAGAAATGAATATAACAACTTGATAGGCTAGAGTACAGAGTAAAGTTTTCCATTTATACTGTGATACTTTATTTCTAATACCCTTTAACGAAAATCCAAGAGAATAGAAAATATCCCTTATGCCATGCTTGTGTTGTTACTGCAGATTCAGAGTGATTATAAAGTCATAAACATGGACCAATGGATGGGCTTTTTCCGGTTCTGCAATGAGGTACATAACCATATATATCATTGTTTTGGAACTAGCTATTCTATTCCCCTAGTTTTTATGCTCCATTATAATTTATAGGATCACGTTATAGTTCTCTATATATCATAAGATGCTCTCTCATACACATGACTTAAAAGAATAACAAAGATTCTGACTTCTGAGTTTGACGGAGTTTAAGTATGTTCTTCAAATAACATACTCTCTCTATCCAATTTCCTATGTCCCTCTTTGAGTTTGACATAGTTTAAGTAAAAAATTTTACTTTAGTCTATTTAATGTTAAAGGTTGTTCATTTGTCAACAACTTAAAAAGTTGTTTATTGCACTTCTTATTTAGTTGTTAAAAATATCAATTCTTGCAATTATTTAACAACAATACCAAAGTTGCATTTCTTTGGCATAAAAATTGGGACAGGAGATAAGTAGTAGGAAAGTGTTGATTTTTGGCAGTCTACACAATCATGCAAAGTGCTATTCAATTGTCAGTTTAGATAATGCAATGATCTCTGTTTCATTTATCATCCAAGAAGATAGGGGACAAGAAACTGAATGATATAATTTTTTGCTGAAATGAAAATTTCTCATGCATTTTGTTTGGTCAACCACTTGTTGCATTTTCTTTTCTTTTTTGCATAAATCCGATTTAGCAGCCGTGTCTTGTTGAACAAGAGCCCCATTTTGTTAATAATTTGGCAAGTGCTTATACTTTTTCCTTTTCTGATATTTCAACAGATAAGTTTCCCGGACTTTGCAAATTATAATCCAGACCTAGCTTGGCCTTTGATCCTGGACAATTTTGTAGAATGGATGCAGGCGAAGCAGAGCTGAAATCTGATTCGGTTTGGTCAGCTTGATTTTCAGCTGTAAACTCCACCTATTTCAAAGCAGGTGCATTTTGAAGTTCAAAACCTACACCTTTTCTTTATTTCCTTATTGTAGAGCCCTTGTTTTGGGCTTGAGTACGTCAACTTGAAAATTTGTCCGCGGGTACCATTCTTTAATCAAATTTATTGTGCATAATCTATTGTCAGGAATGTTAGAAGTGCAGAACTATGCTTCTCCAGATGCTTTTTCCTATCTTTTTACTTTGAAACATGAAAGTCTTCTCTGAAACTTACCTTTTATGATTACTTATTGTTATAAATATGCTGGAGACAATCTCATTATATAAATTAACTGTATTTCTATTGTAGCACCCACCATAAATACTTCAGAATTGTACCCAATTAGATTTATTTGAATAATTTGCTTTTACATTCAAAGCAGCTATGTTGTTGATGTTATGATGAACAAAACTATTTATCAGATTACAGAATTTTGGCTATTTTTTCTCTCTATCTACATGTATTTAGCAATTTAATACTTGACATAATCTCCCTGCAACTGGTTCCCCTGTCTCACCAATCTGTCGTGACTGGTATTAGCTTCATATGAAGCATTTTTGAGCTAATGATGCTAAGAACCAACCATTGAGGATGATCCCAAACCACCTACATGTGCCTTAGTGGCCAGATAATCAGCACTATACTTTGCTTCCCATTAAACATTTTCATCATCATCATATAATCCACTAAATTGAGAGTCAATTTCATAAACCTAATTGGGGCAATAATTATTTCACATGAAACTCTTCGTTGTAAAGAGTAATATCAGAAATACTACAATAATTAGGAGCAAGCATTTCATATCTTCTAGCTACAAATAATTTTCACAGGGCACCTCCAAGAAAATCTGTTGGACATTAGGTTTGGTAAGTGTCATGTGAATTTCACACTATTTCAGCAGCTTCCATCAAGGAAATGTCAAATTGTATGGTAGTTTTCAAAGTGTTGCCATTTCTGCTATATAGCAACAAATGGTTGTGGTTCTTGTATTGGATTGAACCCTGCCCAATTCCTTGCATGAAACATGTCTGATAGAAACAGCTCTGTTTTATGCCATTGATAAGATTTGTGTTTTTGACAGTAACCCATCACTACATTATCAATTTATCATGCTTGTGAATATAATCTAAACTTTAGGCAACCTTTTGGAGCATATGATTTGGATTTAACCCAAATGCAAAGAAATAATTCATATGTATATCTGCAAATGTCCATTACTTTAAAAACAGGGGTGGTCATCTCAATAAGGACTAAATTTATTCCTGGTCTACCTCTGCTGAAATGTTTGATGCTCAATGAAAAGAAAGACTTGACATTTGTTTTGGTGCATTTGGATGGTTGCTTCATTTTATAATGAGAACTAACAATCAAAGCACAAACCATAATATGAAAGCAAAAAAAATGTAGGTCATTTAATTTGCTTCCTATTCATGTTTTGGGTTATTTTTGATTGAGTAGGCTCTATATAAAGGTTTTTTGGTTCTTTGGACAAAAAGCTTGACCAAAGAGTAATGGCCAATGGGGGGAATCAATTTTTGTTTGGTTTGAACCCTAGACTATTATCTGTTTGCTTGTAGTTGTAGCCTTGCTGTGGTATGTTTCATCTTTGGCTTATTCTTGAAGGTTAATTTAGTAGTGGTGATTGAGTAAAAGAGTAGGTATAATAATGATGTAATAAATAAGTTGGGAGTAAAAGGGTAATAATAATAGTATCCATCAATTATGGAAGTGTGCAATGGTAGAAAAGAATTTGTTGGAGTTTTTTTGTTTTCACTTTCTTTTTTTCGGTATGATATATAGTATAAATTTTTTTATGAACCCCGATATCCGATAGTCACATTAGGTTACGGAAGATTCAAATCGAGACTTTGTTTAAGGGTATTGAACTCCTTCCACTCACTCAACATGTGTTTAGTTTTTCTTTTTCAATTTGTAGCAAATAAACTTATGCACACACCCTCATTTGTCACATTTTATAACTATTTGACCCTTAATTGTTACCAATTAAAAAGTTAGGTATTGAATTAAACATGAAATCCTCATGTTGGTTCCTTAATTAAGCAATTAGGAGGATTAAGTAATTTATCTATATATCGAATATTACCAAAAAGGAAAAGAAGAAAACTTTGGTAAGAAGAACTTATTCCCCGGGGAAAAGTTAAAGAGAGCAAGAACAGAACAGCTGTGTAAAAAGCAGAAAAACAATTAAAAGTGCATTGTCATCAATGAGTCAAAATGTTGCTTTCAATTTGAGCAGTATCTAAGAGAAAGTTAAGTTTGAGCACATCAAATCAAAAAAAGTGACAGCAATAAGATTGAAATTGATTTAGATGCTCTTCTCTTTTTGCTATTTAAACATGGGCAATTGCAATTTTTGCAACTAATAATTGAACACACAGGGAGGAATCAATAGTGGATAAAATATCATATCACATTTTGTAAAGAGATGAACAAAGTTGAAATAATATTCTTCACACTATTAATTAAGTGAATCAAATCTCCCATGAACTATTTAGGACTATGATTTTTCATGAAAAAAGTTGAGCTTCACATAAATGGTACAATGAATCAAATGCCTCTCAAAATTTTGTTTAACCAAAAACAACCCTTTGTCTTACTTATCCTTGAAGGAAGGGGTAATCTAGCTTTAATTGTTATATTGTGAATGTCTTTACTATAAGAAAATTAAATGATCTAAACATCCTTCTTTTTCGGTAATTGAAGTTATTAGGATTCGTGTTAGGTCACTTTTTCGGTAATTGAAGTTATTAGGATCTGTGTTAGGTAACTGAAACTAAAAGTCTTAACACTTTATCAATCGGACAAGCGACGGTTGATCAATCTAAACATCTTGATTAGAGATGATAATGACTTAGTTGATTGATTACTAGTTCAAATTACAATTGTTTTGCATTGTGACAACAAGGGTCATTATTCATATAGGCTAATTAACATCCCTTGCTTCCAAGGCAATCAAAAAACCCAAAGGGAACAACATATTGGGGTTACAAGAACATGTTTTTGGAGATATTTGCAGACATGAAACATCACTTGCCCAAAAAAAATTGATAACATACACACATGTACAAGATATCATGCCTGCAGGATTTTCTCAGGACAGTTGTTAGCATCATAAAATCACAAGAAAAGAATGCAAAAGGAAAAAGAAAGAAAAGAAGGGAGGGAAAGAACAAAATCAATCATTTTGCCTTGCTTTTTAGCCCCTCTTTTTGAGCCCTTTTTTGATTCAATTCAATAAAAGCTGTCTCAAAAAATCTTTGGATCATCAAGATGATGAAGGACCAAGAATCAAAGGCGAAGATGGAGGAAGCGAACGCCTGCTTCTGCTTCTACCGCGAGTTTGAGTGATCGAAGGCGATGAATTTGAAGATGATGAAGAATTTGAAGAAGATGTGAATCTATTAGAATTGCTTGTTAATTTCTTCTTCTCCCCTTCACAAGGCTTATCTTCAATTCTATGGTGCCTAACTTTGGTTGCATTTAAAGTCACTGGAAGAACACAGTTGCAGAAGAAACCTACAATGAACAAAACAAACAATTACATCAAAACAATAACATAATTACCCAAAAAAATTGAACTCAGCAAAGACTCCATTAATGAAATTCAGAAAGAACTAAACATTGGGTATGTAGTAAATTCCCAGAAACTTAAACATTGACCCAATTCTTTCAGTATTGATTAGCAAATGACATGACAGTAACTTAAAACAGCAAAATTTAGTAAAGGAAGTGACAGAAATGTTGCTTACCAATTCTGGCAAGGCGATTAACCCAACTGGGAATTGGGTTGCTAGTCAATCTGATACAAGCATCATTGCAGAAATGGTTGCAATTTTTGGTGATTAAATTATAAGAATTCCCTTTGTATTCTTCTGCTAGATCCTCCATAACTCCCCTTACATCTTCAGGTCCCAAATCTGTTTTTCCAATCAAAATTGATTTCCTGAAAGTAAAACCCTCACATTGTTTTGGTTCTGCTTCAAATATCCCAGTTGTTGGATACTCATGAGCTCCATATGCATATTCAACTCCATGAACTGCCCACCACCCAAAAAAAAAAAACCAACACAAATTCAGCAGATTTAGAAACTGTCTTTTAAAAAACAGACAAAAATCTAAACTAAACTAAACTAAACTAAACTATCCAAAGTCATTTTCTTCAAGCTGACTTCAACTACTATCCCTGTTCCTTTCATGGATCTACTAAAATGGAAAAACAACATGTAAACAGAAAACTTCTGTACTTCAAACACAAGAAACCAGATTTTCAGACAACTGAAACACTAACAACCTTAGTGGTTTTAGGACAAAACCCAAATTAGATCTAACTTCAAAAGTACAATTTTATGAACAAAACATGTAAAAAAAGGTGAAAGTTCAAAACCTGAAAAAGAAAAAGAAATGGTGATAGAAGTAAAGTACTAACCTTGAACACCAGAATGATAAACCCCAAGTCCAAACCAATAAGCATAGCCATTAATTGGCGTTAGATCATACACGTTGAGATACACTGGCACCGATCCTGTCTCTGAAAAACTCGAATTTTTTCGACACAACATCTTTTTTTTTTCTTTTTAAAAGAGAAAAAAAAAGTTTTCAAAACCTTAGTACTTTAGGCTAAAAATTTTATTTATAAATGTGATGAAAATGATAGTCGCGTCGCCTTCAGGATACAAACTTTAATCAATTCATTGGTTAATGAATCCTGAAAAAAAAATTGAAGTTATTTATTTAAAAAAAAATAATCTAAAGTTTTGGTTTTTAAAAGTTTGAAATCTGGTAAAGAGAATGAGAATCTTCTGATTATGGGCACCATCGGCGGCAGATAGTGCCGCACCGGGGGATTTTTTTTAAATTTAGACTATTAGCATTGATATATAAAATCTAGTTTTTGAACAATAGGACTTGGAGTTTGAATAAAATTACGAGGATTGCCATTGTGAGATGAGCTGTGTTTAAGAATTTGGAAGGAAAAAATAAAAAGGCATTTAAAAGAATTCTTTTGGGAGAAAGTAACGTAGAGGTCATTATGGAAGATTGTGGGGTATCATATTATATTATGGTTATTTATTTATTTTGAGTTTAATTGATTTTATAGGGTTTTTTTTAGAAGAAAAAGAATGAAAATGGTATGACTTTTTTTTTTGTTTATTTAATTTTTAGTGCAAGATGGAAGATGGGACCAGCCAGATGAGATGCTATTAATTAAGTAATAATTTAATTAACATATATTAGGCTCTTAAATGCCAATTTACTTGTTTATATCATCCTAGTTTTTTAAAGCAAAGTTAAGGGTTGTTGATTCCATCTGTAAGCTCGCCTGCCTCAACAACAATCTTTAATTTTAATTTTGTAGATGATTCTTATTCATTGAGAATTATTGAGTTAGTGTGGGACATGTATTAATCTTTCTTTTTGTATGGTTAATCCTATATATCCGATTAATTTAGAGTAAACCTGCATTGAATTTCAATAGATGGAATCTTCCCCAAAATTGATTTTCTCTATTTACAAGATTTGAACTTAAAACATTACTTGAGAAGTATATTAAGCTCATCTTAATCAATTCAGTAGGCGTTTGAATTAAAATTATACATTTGTATATGAGAAAAGATTTATTAAAAGCAACCAAAAATACATATTTGTATTCAAAGTTAATTAACCTTTTGCATTAAGGATAAGCTTAATATGCATAATAATAACGATAATGCATTATTTTGTAAACAATGTTGGAATCCCAATTGCATTTTC
Source organism: Corchorus olitorius (assembly GCA_001974825.2). Classification (NCBI taxonomy): domain Eukaryota; kingdom Viridiplantae; phylum Streptophyta; class Magnoliopsida; order Malvales; family Malvaceae; genus Corchorus; species Corchorus olitorius. Next base: position 71,279 of record AWUE01019349.1, read on the forward strand.
GTTATTTGTGAATGTTCATTGGAGCAATGATTATGGAGGAAAAGAAAGAGAAGAGGGGAAGCATTTGTTTGTAAGGAAAAAGGAAGGCTTGATTATATTGGAGTCTTTTAGGGTCTTTCTTGTGTATAATTGTCTTGCTAAAGTCAAATATATGGAGGGATCTTGTTGTTAAAAAGTCAAGTAATGGTGTACTTTACACTTTGAAAGGCTGATTTTCAGGATCATTTGTGGGAAACTTGGAATAAAAATAACCTTGATTTTTCTTTATTGAATTTCCCTTTTATTTATAAAATTTTGCTAATTATATATATTGCCTTGTTTTAGAAAATTTTGCAGAAAAAGCTAAAAACCCTCAAAGACACTTACATCGTGCAAGGTGCTCTAACTATTGGAATTGGAAATCCTTGGGGACAAGAATATTGCAAAGCGATCAATTTTCTGCCACTTTGTGCTACAAAAATCCAAATGAATTCATAAAACCAGTATAAAATGCCAAAAGGAAAAGTTGTTTTTAGGGAATTAAGACAATTGAAACAATTGAGTAATATGTGTAAACGCCGAAGGCCCTTGGGATCCAGTTTTTCTTGGGACATGGAGAAATATCCCAAATTCCCAATTGTTAATAATACATTTTTCCTCAAAAAGGAAGAAAGAAGAAGAAGGTTATGCATAGGTAAATGCAGTGTAATACTAATACGACCATCGGCCATGCTTTACTATTGAAATGACCTAAATCCAAGAACCGTCCAATCCGCTCTAACTCAAATCCAACCAAAACTTGAGGGAATTTAGGAAATTGAAAACCAATCAATAAAACCCATATTGATCCAAACGAAAGTTGGCGACTTGACTTGCATTTTAAGAATCCTGATCTTCACCTCTTGTGATCTTGATAGTAGAGGTTGAAAGAAGTTATTTAAACACGTTATTCGATTTTGGTATATGATTCAATCTTTATGTTTAAGAGGGGTGAATTATTAAAGCTCATTACATATTTTGTGAAGCTAATAAATGTGCTGATTTTCTGACGAACTGGGCTCAAAATTGTCCTAGTGGGAGTATTATCATCATGGATTCACCGTCGAAGCTTGTTCCTATACTACATATATATGGACAACCTAATATAAGCAGTTAGCCATAGTTTTGGAGTCTTATGTATTGGGGAAAAACATGTAGGTTTATGGGCAGCTCCCATTCCACTAGTCAATCTATAGCCTCTAATAAGCTCTATGTAATGTAACTTTTATTGCTTTCTCTTCAATTTTAATTAATAATACTTTTAAATGTGCTTACAAAGGGTAGGGGTATAATACAAAACATTAAAAGTTCTTTATGTTTTATACCACATAATCAAAATAAAACAACAAAGCCAATTAATAGTAGAGTAGCATATAAGGGTAAGAATGAGTATGATCATGTTGTATTTCAATAAATGAACTAAAGAATTTTCATTTTCAAGGATGAAATGAAAACATTGAAAACAGATTTGTTTGTGGCGCCGAAAAGGGTTTAATCAAGACTGGGAAAGTGCTTCTAATTTCGGGTTGGTAAGTAGGTGAACTAACTTGGACCCAAATTGATCAATGGTCAAGCCTTGGATCAGTCTCAAATTAAATTGGGTCCATAAAAGTTTTGTCCCTTTTCTTTTGGGTTGTTTTATTTGTCTAAATGCTTTTGATGATGACTAAAAAGGTCTAATTTTTCTTCTTGTTTCTCCTTTGATTTGAGATTCATTTGCCCTTTTTATTGCCATCACCTAAAAATGAACCACATTGCGAGAGTTTTGCTTGCATAAATGGAACTTTTTTCAGCTAGAAATTATTATGTAGAATTCACTTACCGCCGGAGCTTTCAATTTAGAATAGAACAAACTTTTAAGTTTTAAGGGCCCAATCGACGCTGGATTAAGTCCATTTTTATCGACACTTTGGGCCGGAATTATTATGACAGTTTTTGGGACTCAACTGAAAGCAATAAAAACTTAAGGACTCGACTGATGATCTAAAAGAACTAAGATGGAAAAAAGTAAGTCACATTATTATGTAATTTAAATGCGGAAAGTTTATGATGGATTCTTGAAAAGAGGACAATGTTTCGCGCCAGAAATGTTTGTGCTCGAATCTCACCCCATTTCAACCTCCTTCGGACGAGACCCTTTTGCAGTGCAATCAAGGACAGCAACAATAGCAAGAAGAACAACGACGTTGATGCCAATAAGGCTGAATCGAATCCAAGCGCTTACAATGAGTCGTATCGTCAACTTGACAATCTCGACTTCACGACTGCTGCTAAGATCCTCTTCACTGATCCTCCGAAGAAAAAGAAATTTGGGTATTGATTTTATTTTCTCCAACTATATTTCATCGATTCTTGAAATGGGTTTTGATTTTTGTTTCTTTTTTAACAATGGGTTTTTGCCTTTTTGGTTGTTTTGGCTGATTGATGGCAATGGGTTTCTTCTTGGCATTTCTTCGAACATGTCTCTTTCATAAGTGTTTGCCCTGTTTTCTTACAAGTTTGATGCTTTAAATGGTTATGTTCTATTTATGCGTTGGTTGTTTTGGTAATTCAGTGGTTTACATACAGTAATCGTCAATGCTGCTGAAAGAATAGTTTTAAGTACATGGTGATTAAACAATTCACTTTACAATTGAAAATGACGAGGGCTTTAATCAAACTTTTGAGTTCCCTGGGCAACAGAATATGTGGCATGGGTGCAATATGTTCTGCTTCTGTGTTCCACATTAGTAAAATAGTCTAGTTGTTGTCGTTGGAAAAATTTAGTTGAATCGGCGTGGTTTACCTTTCATGAATTTTCTTGTTTTGATAGCTGGTCAGCTGGATCACAAGTTTATGGTCCTTAGTGTTACTAAGGGTGCAGCTACCTTCAAAATTGACATCTGGATTATATCTTATATATGCAAAAATATGCATCTTAGTTTTCTTTTATTTAATCCAAACTTTCTATGATATAGCATCTGTGAAATTACAATCTGCTAGTCCTTGGAAAACCAGACACTCTTGTTGTTGTTCAATAAATTGGATGAGCTTGAGTTGTATCATGTTCATGGAATTCTCAAAATAGGCGTATTTTTGTAATCATAGAGTGGGGGATCTCTTAAACCTTAAAATAATTATGAAGTGAAAGCTTGTAATTATCTTTGAATTCTGTTCTTCAATTAACTTCTTGGCATCTTTCTGCAATTGTTAGAGTTATTCTTACATATTTTTTTGTTCTTTCAGGTTAGATTTCCATCTCGTACAGCTTTTCTTTGTCTGCATGCCTTCACTGGGTATCACTCCTAGTCTTCTTGTTTCTTTTGTTCTTTCCTTTTTTTACTTTTCAGCTGGTTTGATGGTGGCATCTAAAAGAACACTTTTTTTGTTGTTTGACAACAGCTGTATACTTGGTGGCTCAATATGCTCGCCATGAAATGAGAAAAATGGACGCGGTAACTAAAATTTCCTTCATTAATGTTTATGCTATCTGCTTTTGATAAGTTATCTTAATTTTTCATCTTCATGGTGTCTCTTGCTGTCTGTGAATTCTCATCTTCTTTCAACTATATATAATTCTGATTTCATTGATCTCAGGAACTCGAGGAGAAAAAGAAGAAAGAGGAAGAGGCGAAGAAAAAGCAAAAAGAAGAGGAGAAAGCTAAAGAGATGGAACTAAGAGGCAGATCAGATCCCGAGCTTTTGGAGGTGAAAGAAAGACTAGGTAAATTAGAGGAGGCGATCAAGGAAATTGTTGTTGAATCAAAGAAAGAGTCGGCAGACAGCATAACTAAAAGCCAGCTAAATGGTAGCAAACACCATGAAGCCAAAAGTACTTCAGAGTCAAGCAGTTCCATGGAGCAAGACAAGCTTACAAAAGAAAAACCCAAAGAACAAACACCAAGCTCTGATCCAGGTAAAGTAAGAAGTGCAGCAACAGTTTCTGATGCTTCCCAAAATGATCAAAAGGGTGGGAAACAGAATGGAGGAACTTCTCAAGAATGAAAAAAATGATGAAAAAGCATTTTTGGTATAAGAACATAACCTTCTGCGTTACAAGGTTCTTTTCTTAACAAGGCATATAACTCCTGTACCAAGTCCATTTTACCAAAGGATATAACAGGTACTAGTCTCTCTTCAGTGGCATAGATGATGAAGATCTGTTAAACAGTTCAGATTGCTTTTAAGGGATGTGGATAGGCATAAATTGCAACATTCTCTCATGCGGGGGACGAATTCTTTTCACAGCTTCTGACATGTTAGAATTTAGAAATGTTTTGTCACAGAGCTCTTCTGCTCCTGATCAAGGCCACTTTGAAAGTAGAATTTGCTAAGAATATTATTGCCTATTCTATTCTGACTAGTTCAAAATTTTGTGATTAAATAGCCATATGAATATGACAGATTGTTTTCTGTTTCATTCCTCCATTCCCTTCTATCTTTTGTGCACTTAAAACTTGGCATGCGAATTTAATGGTAAGTTCCATATGCATATTGTAAGTTACCAACAAGTGATTGGATGTTTTTTCCCCTTGCAATATAAGGTAAATCACATACTAATTTTTCAATTATGTTTTCATTATTCAACTACAAAAAATAACGACTGATCAAACATGACTATGTCATCCAACATATCATCATACTGAAAGAAAGAAAGAAAGTTTAAATTTCAAAAATGTGAGTGATTAATCAGTAATCAGTCATCAAAATAGAAACTCCCAAAATATATGGATACTAGTTATATTAACTTGCAACTGCATTATATTAATTTGAGGGTCAAAATGAAAACATGAAAAATTGAAAGGACAGTTATGCTTATTTGTGAAGATGTTATGGGTTTTTTTAACCAAAGAAAGAAAATGTTTTGGGCTCTAAAGTAAACCAACCCACAAATCCTTAAACCTCCGACGACTCACTCCAGCTCAGGGCTCCAGCATCTTAAACCCTAACAATACCATCGCAAGTGAAGTAGGTATTAGTAATTGGTAACAACTAACAAATCCATGGCGTGGCTGAGAAAAACCCTTTCTTCTCCTGGTCTTAGAACCCTATCCCTTCTTCATCAGCTCCCAAAACCCAGCAACTCCCTTTTCTCCACCAGAACCTACATCTCTGAAATGCGAAAATCTGCATTTCAAGACAACATTTTGAGGCTCCTTCGTAAAGAAATCCAGTATGAGCTCGAACGTTTCCCTCCCAAACAGGTAATCCTATTTTGTTTTCTGGGTTTTTTCTTCGTTCTTTTGTTTGTTTAAAGGGGAAATGGGTCTGGAACTTCAATGGTTCTTTTTTCCCCCTGTTTTGATTAAAAGCTGCACTTGGAATTGGATGGTTATTAATTTTGATTGATACTTGAAAGTGGGTTTATTTTCCGTTAAAGAAAATGCCTGCAGAATTTAGTTACTTTTTTTTATCAGAATTAGCAGAATTGCTAGTTGTTATATAATTACCCTCTTAAAATATGCATTTCCAAGAACACAACCAAAGAGTGAAACTTGAGACTGCAAGGATTTCCACACTTAGGTATAGTAGAGTCTGTCTTGTTTTGTAGCTTCCCTAGCAGCATTGGATATTTTCATTGGATATTTTCAATGGATGCTTAACAATAGTTTGTTGAATTGAGAACAAAAAATAGTCTTGAAAGAACTTACATTTCAGATCCTTTTCATTTGCTTGTTGTTGTCAGTATATATTAATATGATTGGGTAATGAACCATTATTTCGATTTCCTCCTGAACTGTTTTGTTGAGGATAGCTCAATTAAATAACACTTTCATTCTGAGTTCTGACTTTTGACTTGCAGCCTATCACCCAATTCGATTCTTTTACGGTTGATGACCGACCAGGAGAGCAATGGATTAAATTGAGAAGAAAATTTGGGGACAAAGAAGACATTAAAATTGAAGCAACCATGTTTGATGGCTCTGTTCCTGTCTCTAATTCAGTCGGAGTAGAGGATAATGAGCAGCTTCATATAACATTTATTGTCAATATCTCTAAGGGGGCTGATAGCAATGTTTTGGAGATCATGTGCTCTGCTTGGCCAGATACCATAGAAATTAAACAACTTGTTGTTCGTGGGGAAAAAAGGACAGCGGCTCGTCCTTACCTTGGTCCTCAGTTCAAGTATGTAGTTTTATTTGTTTGCTTTATTTGCTCCATTAGATAGATTATAGATAAGTGAGAATCTAAAGGAAAAGAAGACTTTGTTCTAAAATTATCACAACTGAATTCAACAAAGTACTTTGTACAATCCTAATATGATTGACTCTATCATTTACTTCATTAAGTTTGTTTCAGTTTTCCTCTGTTCTTATTAAAGTTAAATATTTAGATTAGCAGGCATATGATTACTAAATCATCTTTCATGTTGCTTTGGTTTCTCAGTGTACTGGTGGATTTTGGCTTTTTTCCTCTGATTATGTCTTCGGTGTGGTTTAAGTTATTCTAACAAGTAAATTTGGTTGGTCATTGCAGGGATTTGGATGATGACCTGCAGAGCTCACTTTATGAATTCTTGGACGAAAGGGGTATAAATGATGAACTTGCTATTTTTTTGCATGAATACATGGAGAACAAAGATAAAACTGAGTTTGTTAGATGGTTGGGAACTGTCAAGTCTTATATCGAGAAGAAATAGAGTATGTTGTGCTGTGTTCATGCTGACTTATTTCTGTTTTAGTTAATTAAGACATTTGCTGCTATTTCAATACATTCATGTGCATATGCTTGCCTACCTATTTTACTAGAGATTGTATAAAGTTTGATTAGACATACGATTAGGTTCCTTTGATTATGATATCTGATACATAATACATATATTGCTCAAACATTGACAAAACCAAATTTTGAGAAGAGTAGACGAAAGAACACGGAGACCACGTAATAGTTAGTGCCATTTCCAAGCCAGATGAAATTACAGATTGTGTTTTTGAGAAGCATAATATTATACTTGCATGACAAATTGATATAGGAGTATTTGTTTATGTTCATGTTTAGAAGTGAGCCTACTAGTGACTTTGCATATGTTTCATATGATTATCCAAAGGAAAAGGGCATTAAGTGGTCTTCCTTTAACAAAAGGACTTAGTTTGAGTTCATAGCAGCTAATGTTAAGTATTGAAGATCAAAGCCTTCTAAAGTTCAATAGCTTCTGCTGTCGCTTCATTCTCATTAGAATAGGAAGATCTACCTAACAGAAAAGCTCGAATCTTTAACATTCATGTATCATTTTACTTCAAATATTTAGGGCCAGGGGAAAAGACTAGCCCAACATCGACAGGTCCATTTTAAGACCGGTCTATTTTAAGTCCTTTGCAAATTGCACTTACTACTAGCATTTAAGAATGTGTAGGTACTGATTTTTTGCTAAAATCCCAAACTGGGGCCTAAACGAACTTCACCTCTTAGCCTAGTGATAAGAGGCTTGAAAGTTCACCCGAAAAGTAGGGGTTCAAACCCCACTCTCCCCTCTCCCCCTTTTGTAATGACAAAAAAAAAAAAAAAATCGGGGCCTAAACTTTTAAAAAAATTTCAATTAGGGATCTGACCTTAAAAAAGGTCATTTAAGGGTCTCATGTTTTCAATTTGGGTCAACTTAAGTTATCAAATTCGAGAAGGTGAAACCCTTAAAATGATCCTTTTTAAAGATCAAAACCACTAATTGAAAATTTTTCAAAAGCTCGGGGTCCCGAATTGAGATTTTAGCCTTATATCAGAAATTAAGATAAGCTTTATTAATCTAATTAAAAGAAGTGCTGAAACATATATAATTGAGCTTTGTAGTAATACACAACAAGTGGGTCAAGCAATAGTCAAAAAAATTGTAAACTAGATAGGTCAAATACTCCCATAGTAGTCCCATTAATGGGGGAAAGGTTACATACTCCCAATTTGGCATGCACAATAATGGAGAATTACATATTGGGTAAAACTTTAAATATAATTTGGATCTCCTACAAAACCCACAAGACTCCTAAAGAAGGCAGCTAAAGCATTTGGTGAAGACCGGTATTAATATGAAAACTACAAAAACATAAAGAATACCCAAAACTAAAAATAGAAAAAACAAGACACTTTTCCTTAATTATTGCAAGATCTTGAGAAGGAAGAAATCTTACTTCTTGCTAGAATTTTTTTCACCTAATCTCCATCAAATGATAGCTCCACGTTTTTCATGCATCACTTTCAAACCAAAGATTTTTAAAGTGTTTCTTAATGGAGAGGCAAAATCAAAGGTTTTTGCCAGTTTTTTTAATTGCAATATTACAAAGATTAAGCCAGTCCAACACAAGGAATTGACAGTCCATCTGATTTCTGCCATGTGGCTTCAGAATAGGAACTTTCACTTTCAAAATATTTAAGAAGGCTTGTTGGAATATTAATACCTCCCTCCCTTGTCACTTTATCCAAATCCCATGTTAATGTGAGGTTTTTCATGATAATTAACTGTCTAACAGTGAGATTTTCTGTTACTTTACAACTTGATTCTTGGAAAATCATGTTTTGTAGAATCATGATTAACATGATCTAGATTGTACCCATCAAATTGATTTGGACCCACTTTTATTATATTGGACCCCATTAAATATGTAGATCACTTAGGTAAGAAATCAAGGCAAATAAGATTTTACCCATAATTTAATATTGGGAAATGATGTGATTGCATAGCTGAGAGTCACCATTTGCCTCACTTTTTCACATGGCTACACTCATTTTTGTTTTTTCTTTCTCTAACCCAAATTAATTTGATCCAAAGTCCAAATCCTCCAATAGAGATAGTCTATTTCTTCAACTGCAAGTGGGTCAAAAATGTTGTCATTTGAGACAATCACAACCATCCAATTTGTATTACACTTAGTGGACCATGTGTGTTACATATTATAACAATATGAAATGACAACCAAAAGCAATCAAACACATAGTTTTTGTACTCAATGTTTTGGACCATGTTTCCCTCAAATATCAAAGACTTGATGGATTGCATTTCAATTATGTATCTTGTAACTTTTTCTTCCCCTTCATTTCCTAATCCAAATTTCTTATATTCTTCATATCTAGGTAATTATAGCATTACTATTCAAATTTGAATTTTAAATATCAACTTGGAAATAAGTAATTAAAAGAAGCAATGGCGAGGTTCAAACCCTTATCTTACATGACTTCTTACAAGATTCTGATTATTAATTACCTTAGCGGAGAAATCTTCTATTAAACCAATATACTTAGATATAATTATAAACCGATGATAATAAAATCTTACAAGAAAAAAGGATAAATTCTTCATGCACTAGAGAAACTCTTAAAACCTAGTTCAAATTAAAAATGCATGTAAACCCTTGTATATATGGAGTACTAGCTAGTGTGAAAGCAATCTTCAATGGGTAAAGTCCCATAACATTTCCGCCTTCAAAATGAATACGACTAGCTACGTTTGTCCCTTACTTTTGACCTTTGAAAGTATATTTACTTATTAACCAAGAATCATATCATATCCATGTATATTAAAATATACTTATATAGTATAGTGGATCAAAGAAAACTTAGCGAAATAAACTTGGGTTACCAAATTTGCAGTGCATAAGGCAACTTTGAAGTTCACATTTTGGAGCATCAAATGTATATAGTAATTAAAATTGATCTGTAATTGCAAGTCTTGTGTAACCCAAAAGGCATTTACAAAAGATCCAACTAATAAAAATCAAAGAAAAACTCTAGCAAAAACAAGGACAACAAAGAGATAATAATAATTGTCATTAGAAAAAAAGAAGAAAAAGAAAAAGAAGAAGAATTAATAAAACTAAACTACTTAATTAGAGCTTCAAAGACAAGTCAAGCTTCAACTCATCTTGTTTAGTCTTGAAATGGTTAACACAATCCCACCAATATCCACCGCCCATTCCTTCCATAGATGAACCAAACTTTGATGAACTTGTTTCAAATCTTGCAACTCCATTATTATTACTTGCAGATGATCCAGCATAATTAATCCCCACATGAAAATTATTCTCCATGGAAACATGCCGGCCGATTGCCGGTTTTGAATCAATATTAGGCCTTCTAGACCATCCATTTTGCCCATACAAGTGAGGAGATGGAAGAAATGAAGGCTTGTGAATCATAGAGTGCACTTGAATTCCAAGTGATTTATTCAAAGAACCATGCAAAGGAAGGGAAGCCAAGCTCGAATATCGACTATTATTAGGGTGACCAAAAGCTGCAAAAGAGGCTGATAAACCAACCCTTTGGCCTCGTTTGGCTAGTGTTCTTTCCCTTTTATGTGCATTTTGGTGCCCTCCTAGAGCTTGAGAGCTATAGAATTTCCTTTGGCAATAGTTACATGAAAATACTCGAGGCTCAGTTTCGTTATTATTACCTTGAGCTTGAGGAGGAATATGATGATCATGATCAGTTTCCAAAGAATTATTATCTTGTTCATCTGATGATGAATCCGTCTTGAAACAGTTGATGAGATTGATGAGTTCAGGCTTCAAACTTTTCTGATCTTGATCTTTCCTGGAGAGACTCAGATCCAACACAAGGTGTTTATTATTATGCCCTTTTCCTTCTTCATGATCATCAATATCATTTTCTTCTTCTTCTTCTTCTTCCACTTGTTGCTTCCCTATAGCTTCAAATTTCTGGTTAAGGCTGAAATCTGGGCCATTTGATACTGAAACGATGCTTGAAGTTTCAGAGAGAGATGGCTCTGATTTTGGAGGCTGCTGCTGCTCCATGTTTTTTTGATGAGAATTGAGAATTGAGGGAAATTACTCCTCGTGGGGGGTTGAAGAAAAGGGTTTAATAGTAGTAGTTGAAAAAACAGAAAAAAAGGTGAAATGTTTGTAATAAATGCACCCCAACAATCCAAAGCTGAATCTATATATAGTAACTAGTACCAAATAGTTTACAGTTACAAAGTCTTAATAGCAAGAATTGTAAGACTTGGAAAGAAAGGGGAAATTAAGGGGTTAATGGGGCTTGGTGGGGAGGTGGAGTTTTGGGTGTTTTTTTATCAAACATTTTGATGGAAACTTGAGAGGAACAGCCATGTACCTCTTTTTTGTTGCATATACCCATTAAGAATGTGTCTTGCTACTTTTATATTTTTGTCTTCCCACTCTTGTCTCTTTACATTCCTTGTCTACAAATTTTAGCCTTTTTTGGGGTATATTCAAGGCTATAAATATTTGTGTGTGACCAAAAAATCCAAGATAAAAAGTAGCACAGGGGCTACTTTTGTGGGTGGGATTCCTGAATAGCTCAATTTAGAATGGACTTATCCTAGAGCACCATGTGTTTTCAGTTTCCAGACCACTTTCATTTTTTTTTATATGACATTTGGAAGACACATTTGGGACTCTGATTAATTTGGAATCAAGTCGTAAATTGAAAAGAAAGGATTTAATTAAAAATTAAAGAAAGCTTTTCCAACAACTATTTTCTTCATTTACAATATGATTTTTGTGTGTGTCATTGATACTATATATTTCACTCAAAGAAATTGTAGTTACTAGTTGAATTCCTCCTCTACTAAATTGGAATTCACCGACGGAAGATTTTGATTTTTGAGTACATACTCCCCGTTTCTCTAAATAGTACTTTCTAGTACCAAAAAGGAAAAGAATAAAGTGGTCATTTACTTGTCCAATTCAAGTGATCAATAAATGTTATTAATACATTCATACATAAATTACACAATGTATTTACTCACAAGGCTTGGAAATATTTAAGGCACTTTGGCATGATTTTTAAATTTTTTTGTTAGGGAAGTTGGGAATATAATAGCTTCATCTTTACAGTTCTAATTAATTGAAAATCTGTCTCTCTTCATGAAGATAATTTGGAAGGGCAAAAATATATTTTTGGTTGCACGTGGAGAAAAGAAAAACTAGGATCAATCAATCAACAGATCATATGGCCAATAATGCAAAAATATGAGAAAACAAAACAAAAAAGGGAAGAAAAAGGAAGAGATAGAAGGGCAGATATCAGCCGTTGATTAAAACGGTGGAGATTCACAAAAGGCCAGTGTTTTTTTTTTCTTTTAAGAAAAATTGTAATTTTTACAATAAATTGAGAAGAATGCTCCTGTCTTAAATCTAGATCTAGGTCTTGCTCCGTGATCAAATGAGTCGTCTTGATGATTATATGGAGTCTCGAACTTCTTCATAAATCTTTCGCATGTCCACCACTCAATCGCTTTTGCTTCTCGGTGAATCTCCCAAGAAAAAGCTTTCAACAACGAAAATAAAGTGGCTGATTCGAGGAACATCAACACCCACCCTTTAATCAGAAAGAAAAATCATTCCGACAAAGCAAACTGTTTTCAATTTATTGCAAACTAAAAACTGGACAAAAGGCAGACTCAGACTCAACACTAACTGACTCAACAAACTGACTAAAACCCGACAAATCAATAGATCTGGGGACTTTATTCTAAAAGAAAAGTAAAAAAGATCAGGCTCCTCCTCCCCTTGACAAAAGAGTCAGGAGGAGGAGGAGAAAACAAAATTATGAAAGGAGGAAGCCAAAGAGAAGAGAGGTGGGGAGCGGCTAGGGTTTTAAACGAGGCATAATTAAACGGCCATTAATAATTGTTGTTCAAGAATTAATCACAAAAGGCCAGTGTTAAATTGTCCAGGTTTCCTTTTTTTTTTCCCTTTTTTTTGAGGATAACGTATCATATATTTTGGAGATAATGATTTTTTCTTTTTTGGAAACTTTGGAATTAATACAATTTTAAGCAAAATTGGTCATATAATTAAGCTAATTCTTTACAGCTAAATGTCCTAAGATCGACAGTTACTTCTTCAATAATGATACACCTAATGCACCAAAAAGCAAACCCACTTTTTATGATTAATTTATAAGGGACTTAGGCCCTCCCTCATATAAGAGTATATTCTTTCCTATATGAAATTTTAAATTGCTTCCCTCTCCATATGCTAAGATGTTATTTATATATAATATAAGGTAGCTATATAGTATGATACATGATTAAGCAATATGATCAAAATGTTATTAATTATTTGAGACTATGAAGAGATTAATGAAGATTCGAATCTAACTAATGACAAATTATTAATAATTTAATAATAAAAATGATAATAATTAATATTATTTAAATACCTAATATATGGTACGTACTACTACTTTCAAGCTAGCTCCTTGACAAGTACTGTGTGTGATCTTTAAGGCAAATTTGATTAATTTTTTGGAATCAACTTGGGCAGCTCATGATATATTGATTTAAATTGAATATTCTTTGATGTTTACTAACAAACAAAAAAAACCCTAGTGATTAGAATCTACATTAGTAGATAATGGAAAATTGCCCTATTGGGTCTTAGACCACTATGTTATAGGAAGAATTGTAATTTAAGTTTTTTCCCATGCTGAGGAAAAGAAAAGGCAGAAGAAAGTCGCTATCAATTTTTTGGATGCTGACTCAAATTAATCACTTTATTATCACATATAATCTTCCTTAATTTTATATTTAGATTATTATATTGGGAATTATTGTAAGGAAAACGCTTTTTTCTTTTCCTTAATAATCTTACCAAATAATTTGCTTGATACAAGTTTATATATATACATGATAGATCAGGTTTTAGCTATTAAAAAAGTATGTCACAGGGAGAAATTATTTGGTGGGACTGACTCATTATCTTAGCCATAAAAGAAACCATTAATATTGTGAAAACTCATGGATTTTCTAGAACACTATCCCAATGATATCTTAATTTTGAAGATCTACCCTTTCTACATTATTCATTCTAAGAGGGGGCTAAAATTGTGTATAACTTTTAAGAGTTCATTTGACATGACACAATTTTAGTGATTACTCTAGTTGACACGAGGCAAAAAAAGATGGTGTATAGTAAATACTTTTATAGAGTAACCATTTCGATCGGATTAATTAATTAACTATTGGAAAGAAATTGGTTCATTTTTTTTTCTTAAAAGCTAAGTTTATTAGAAATTGGTTCATATTTAAGTTGGGATTTTTCATCAATATTTACCAATTGATCCTAGCTAGATTTGGTGTTCCGTGTTCGTCTCCAAAATTTATTTCTGTATTAGAGTTGGATTTTATCTTATCTAATTAAGCTTTGTTCTATTAAACTTCTAATAACATCACAAGAAAGGTCATCATAGACCCTATTCATGAAACAATTCATAATACTTCCTTTTCTTTGATTTCCTTGTTAAATATTGTTACTCACGTAAAAAAGAAAAAAAAAGGAGCAAATTAAAACAAAAAATATAAGAAATTTCGTATGACATTTATGATTTATCTGATCAAATAAAATAAAATAATATACTTGTGTGATTTTACTATTGTTCTCCTTTCCATAATAATGGGGATGGGGATATTTATGTTGAAACTTGAAAGTGTTGGTTGAAGTTCGATTCGATAATTAATTACTATGTATTTATTTATTTGGTCAGTGGAATAGGACAATTCTGTAAACCTGATAAAACGCCTGAAGTTGACATAACAGCTTGAAAGAAATTTCTTCAAGAATTGTGTCTTGAATTGATCAATATATATTACTAAGGTTAATTCTTCTTATATAATATAATAATAATACTAATTAGGTTACAAAATAATAATAAATTCAAATTAACACCTCTGAAAAATAAAATATTAAACTCTAATGAGACGGGCGGTCTTTCTCTAATCTCTATGTACTATTCTTTGATATATAATTTCTTATATATATATAACCTATAGAAATTGGACCTAAAAGCAAGAAAGTGGAAAAAACAACCCAAAATGGGAATAATCTTTCTCTACAAATTTCCTATTAGGACTGTATATTTTAACACAATTGGGCAAATATAGTATATTGGAAATGTTTTGAATTAAAAAAGTTAGGTAAGGTTGCACATTTGAAAAGATGGGCCAAGAATTAATGAAGTTTCTCCTGCACCTGCAATCACTTCCATCGATCCTATCATGTATAATATAAACGCCAAATGAAATCTGTTGAAACTTATATTTAATCATCATTCTTACTACAAGAAAATGATTGTTTTACTTCTTTGTAATTAGGCTTACTCAAGAGTCAAGACTGATCAAGACTCTTGTCTAAATTTGATCTTCTCCAAAAATGAAAGGTTTTCGACAAAAACGTTACATTGGGTCTTGGACAAGGTAAAAATCTAGCTCAAAAAATGGACCGAACTTTGGTTTTGATATTTTAGAAATCGAACTTGTATTTTCATCTTTGATGTGTGGATACTGTTTAATTATCACCTCGACAAATCACCTATCAGTTATAATATCCATCTTTCACCAAGTTCTCTTAATATTCTTTTTTATACCTATATATATCTCCACTATTTCCTTAGAGAAGAATCATTTGACTAGTGATAGATCAGTAAGAACTATCCTAATTTCTTACTAAAAGAGAAAAGAATTATTTTAATTCCTTTTCAATCGTTTGCCTTCCTTTTCCTATTGTTTTTCTCTTTTCCTCTTTTCATAATATGGGAAAGCGACAAGAAAAGGGTAACTTGTGTCGGCATCAGAAATTTGGGAAAGAAGCTACACGATTTTATTAATTAATTAATTAAAAGGAAAAGATAGAAGAAAATCTTCGAAATCTTATACTAATTATATTGGACGATGAAGTTCTGATTGAAATCTCAATCACATAATCTCTGTAAAGACTCAAATTTGAAATGATCCGAACTATCAAAAACATGATTCTAATTGTTGCAAAAAAAAAAAAAAATCTAATTCAAATCAATAGTAAAATGGCCTGACTTAGGTCATGTTTAGTGCACCGATTCACCGGTCGTTTGGCTGGTGCACCGGTCAAATGGAGCTTTAAGTGTAATCTCCGTTTCAATCGCTGCTCTAATAATCTCATCTGTATAGTACCTAATCTAATCTGTACAGTGTAATCTCATCTGTACAGTTGTTAAACAATGTCAATCGCACCACTACCGCACCGCTCTACTAAACGGAACCTTAGAAGCCATACCTCTAAAATTGAATCCCATACAGAAAGTCTAGTATATTTATTTCTTCTTTTAAATTTATTGATAGATTTAAAGCTTGAAGTGGGAAAAGTGTTGAGTCACATCAGTTGTTTAGCATTAGGTTGAATTCAAGTTAAGTTACTTCCGTTTTTGGTAGTTTTAGATACAATAGCAACATTAAATGCATATATTTGTTTGATTTAATTTATGACTTTCAATATCTAGTGACTTTCAATATCTAGTGACTTTCAACATAATAAAAGGAGTAAAGAGAGAGAGCAAAGCAAACACTTTTTCATCTTTAGGTCTCATCTTCCGGTAGTGCAATTATAAACCCTAGCTGGCTTAGGGTACCTCTTTTACTGGAAAACACTTAAAGTATCATAAACTTGCGGTAGAAGAAAACTAACAGCATCCATGAATTAATTACATTGAGTTCGAACCTTTCCCATATTAATTTTAAGTACTTTTTAGATCTTGATACAAAATATATATATATGTAAAATTGTTGTTTGAAATGAATCTTTTGTTTTCAGTAGGTGGTGTTGTAATAAGTTCGACATTAAAAACTATATATAGCCAAATTTAAATTGTTCTATAAGTTAAGAACATATTAACATTTATTTTTGATTTCGATTGTTTCATATGTGGAACAATCAGAAATTGAATATGAAACTATACATTGATGTCAAAACAGAGATTTGTAATCTATTTCTTGCAATGTTTTTATTATTTTGGCTTAATAGACAATTTGGACCCTAAATTTGTAAGAAATTGACAAATTAGCCTTTAAACTTCTAAAATTGACAATTGCACATCTGAACTTGTAGAAAAGACAAATTAGTCTTTTTGGACAAAAATTGGTTGGATGAAATTTATTAGAATCAAACCAATTCCCATTTAAAAAAATTGGTTAATTTCTATCTAATTGTTAAAGGAATTTAACCAATTTCCCTTCAAAATGGCTAATTTGTCCATTTTTTTACAAATTCAGGTGTGCAATTGACAATTTTGAAAACTCAAGAGCTAATTTGTCACTTTCTTACAATTTTAGGATCCAAATTGTCTGTTAAGCCTCTTTATTTGGCAGATATCTCTTGCAATGTGCAGAACGAAAAAAAAAAAAGCAACTATTGTTCTTTGTTTCCTTAATGGTTAAATTATGAAGTATTGAGCAATTTCTTTACTTGATGCCTTCTTGTCTAAATGCAACATATATAAATTTGCTTACCAATCATTATGATCTCCAACTCCAATAAGACTTTGGTTTGAAGATTTCATATTCAATTAATCATAAAATTGGGAAATGTATACAAATTACAAAGATTAATTGTTATTATTGCGGTGAATTCTCAAAAAAACGGCCTTTTCATATATTAGTATTTAATTATATATGAGTATCTATCCCAAATGGTCATTTTATAGGCTACGTGTGTTGGTATGGTATCTTCTTAATAAGGCTTGCTCTAAGATATTAGATTCAAACCTTATGGATGAAAAAAAGAAACAAATATTGGAAGAGATTTCTTCTATTTTGGAGTTGATGCAACTAAACTTTGAATTAATCGAAATTCAATCACTATCTGATATAAGGAGGGTTTGTATCAGAAAAAATTTATTGATAATATCATCCTAACTAGCTATTTAGTTTGGATCTCACATATTAAAAATCAATCCAATGTACAATGATATTTATTATTCCAAAATGATATGCTGTATCCCTTGAAAAACCTTGGACAGGCTGAAAATTACTATTGCAGAAAGAAAAAAAGATGAAAGAACTTTAATTGCGTCATCTTTTTATGAATACAGGATCTATATATATATAAAGCATAAAAAAAGTACAATAAACAGTGGAAAAGATTAGAAGTATGGGAAATGTCCAAAATTTTTGAGAGTCAGAGACAGCATGCGGTTTTGAGCACTTGAAAGTGTCGTCCGAGGTTATAATTATAAAGAGATGGAAGGGCCTGCGGCGTGAGGTGGGGGTGGGGATTTTTGGGATTTTGGTTTTTGTAATTAGACAAACTTTTTAGTCAAATCTTACAAACAATTGATGGGTGCTTCCAAAATGAAGAATAAAAGAAGAAAACAAGAGAAACAAAACATGTGGGGATATATATAGATAAGGAAACATATATTATTGCTTTTGTATTCACTTTGTTAATGATGAGTACTTCATTATCCCATCTTCCTTTTTCTTTAATTACAATATTTTTGGTGTAGAATTAATTTGCATACTCTCACCCCTATTGATCTAAGTTCTAAGGCTCAGGTACCGCTATACATATGACTCCCTAAATTAGGCATGACAAAATAGTTTCATAACTTTATATAAATTTTGTTGCGTCAAAAATCTCTTTGGGTAGAGTTTTTGCGAAAAATTTAATAGCAGTGCGGGGCGTGCCAGTCATTTTGCTGAAAATGACAAAGAAGTAGAAAAAGCATTTTGGTGGTGCGCGTAGCAAAAAATAAATCAGAGCGAGTGAATTGCGGAAGCTGAATCAAAGTCACACCGGAATATTTAAATCATCGATCCCAAATTGACTGTAAAAAAGTAAATGCCTGAAAAAGATTTCTTGCTTTCAAAATAACAAGCTGGTTGTTATTCATGAGAAAAACTGAAGAGAAAATGTTTAACGTCTTGAGACGAAATTGAAAGAGAAGAAAAACTCGCGGAGAGTTGATTTAGCGTCCTGAGACGGAATTGAAGTAGAAAAATATTGAGAAAACGAGACTGACTCGTGTTGAAAAAAGAGATGAATTTTGCAGGGATGCTGCAGAGGGTGGCACAAGGCCTGAGAGAAGGAAGTGGCGCAGGGCTTGAGAGAAAATAAGCATGGAGCTTAGTTTTTGCGCGGAGCAAATTTGAGGCAGCAGGAGTCTGTCTAAAACTGAAGGAGGGAGACCCTTTATATAGGGGGCGGCCTAGGCTTGGCTACCAAGGCCGTCCTCCTCATTTTGTTAGCCTATTAATTGTTTCTTCAATCTGATCTGTTCTGCTTTAATTGCTTCTTCAATCTGATCTCTCAGCAAATCTTCAGGAAACTTCCAAGATGACTTCCAACTTTGATCAACCTTGAATGACCACCTTTAAATGACTATCAAGGCCGGCCATATATTCCCAAAAATAGCTTGGACGAAATCTGTCTCTTAATCTGATGCAATCTGGTCTGATTCAGGTCCTAATTGTGCTGCACTGTTTACTGATTGCTGTTGAAAATGCCAAAATGACCTCATATTCGACCAAGACTTCCTTGGCCATGAAATTGATCTTGAATTGATCATTCTTGGCCATTAATTCGGTCAGAACAGAAATCAGATTCAATTTTGACTAAACCGGGGTGGAAAGCCTCCTGTCCTTAATTGAAAAATATGAAAAAGTTGCAAACGAAGTCAGATTGAGTCCAAATTTCACCAGTAGGGTTCAGCTATCATATTAAGACCATAGAAAAAATCTTGGCCGAAAATGAGCTCTATGTCATGGTGAAATTGGTTTCACACCCCAAATTGTCCTTAATTGAAAAACGTGCATAAGTTTTTCATCTTAAGTCAGAATGAGATGAAATTTTGTCAGAATGATCTATGAGAGTCAAGGATCATAATGTAAAAATCCCTGTTTGAATTGCACCTCTCTAGGCCATTCAATTTTATTGATTTCGCCTTTTGTCCTTAATTGAACAAAATACAAAGTTGCATTTAATTCAATAGGGATCAAATTTTAGGCATGGGCGGCCTGGGCTAGGCCTTACTGCTCCACATATTATGCCATAAGTCCAATTTTGACATGGAATTATACACTTTACAAAACTAGTTTTAGCTTTCACGTGCGTTGCACGTGGCCCAACATGTTTCGATTGACTATTTTTATGAAATTTTGATAACTACCCTATTAATTTTGATAACCATGTTATGAAATTTTGATAATTTACTTATGAAATTGTGATAAACTCCATATGAAACTTTGATAACCTAATTATGAAATTTTAATAAACCTTCCTATGAAATTTTGTAACCTTCCTATGATTTGTTATAACCTCTTTGTGAGATTTTGTCAATCTCCCTATAATTTTTTGATGCTATAGTATGAAATTTCGATAATTTATTTATAAAATTTATATATCATTATCAAGTTGAGCTCCTCTATTTATTACTATATAAATTATTCATATTAAACTCTTCCATTTCCAGATCGAGCTCGTCTGTTCAGTTGTACAAACATATATAATTAATATGTTTAGCCGTTTGTGCAATCATTTTAGAACTACCCTCATATCAAGGGGTCAATGTTGAGTCCATATAGAACGGCCCAAAGCCACACTATATATATATAGAACTACTCCACACATAAGGTAAAAGTTCATTATTTCCATTCTTTAGATCTTAAACTCTCTAAATACCTTAAGACCCCATTAACTTCAGTATCTCCAAGCACTTTAATATTCTACTAACTCCAATATCAAAGAGGATCCTCTCCAGACAAAAAATCATGGGCCCTTATCTCATGGTCCGCTCTATTATAGATCACACGAACTTCTCTATTTGATTGATGAGCCTCTCTCTCTAAGAAGTTTCAACAGCTCACGTTTAACCCTTGTTCTTAGTGCATTTAACCTCCAATCCCATTGTAATATAATCATCTCTTCTAGTTGTGGGAAAAAATTATGAAATTCACAACCTTGCAATGGTATAAATTATCAAATCACACAATATAATCAATTTATTTAATCTTTCCAATAGAACAATGTTGAAAAAAGTGTTACGTAACTCAAATATCAAAGAAAACACTAAATTTAAAGAATTACGCAAGAACGCGGCATGATAATCCAGACACCTTCACCCAAGACCTAAATTTAGTTCACAATTTCAAACATAGAATTTTTGTAATAAGAACAGAAGAAAAAAAATCATCAAAATTCGTACATACGTTTAAAAATTCAACTCCTTTGAAAAATCGTTTTAAGAAATCATCAAACATAGTTTTAAAAAAAAATGATGATAATAAGTTACTCTTTTTTGGGCAATCTAATCCGGTTTAGATTTTACAGTATGATTATACGTTTAAAAATTCAACTCCCTTTGAAAATCATTTTAAGCAATTATCAAACATAGTAATGAAAATAATGAAGAAAGTAAGTTAAAAAGAGTGATAAAGAAAAATGAAATTCCCAAAACATGACAAGAAGTTATCAATTTCATATCTAGACGGTAGTTTTTTTTATAACTGCAAAAATAACAGAATTTTTAAAATGGGAAAAGAAAAATTCAAACTCTTTTCATGGCCATTGTATCTTATGGACATACGTTTAAGAAAAATTATACCAAGATTACAAATGCAACAATCATATATTTATCATCATCATTTTTTTTATATATTTATTATTATCGTTAATAATTTGGAGAGGTAGTTAGAATATATATATATATAATAGTTTGAGTAAAAATTAATTCATAAGTAAATAATAATATATACAATAGAAATTGGGTTGGCCAATAATAATATAATAATATATAAAAAACATAAAAGTTTAATTTAAGTAATGACAATTTGCTTTTTTTTTTTAAAAAAACAAATGGCAATTTAGAAATATTTTTGAAAAAAAAAGGTACAATCGGAAAATATAAAGTTTTCTATTATTCGTACTTTTATATATAGTATAGATATAGATTTGGAGAAATTATTGATTTTGTCTCATTTCGGCCCAAGTAGGCCCATTAGACTCGTTTGAGTCCATGAAACCCAAATTGCCAAGGCAGATGTCTTGAAGTTAAAATCTGATATTCTTAGACAAAATTTGTTAATATGAAGCCCAAAGAAGGAGTCCAAATCCAATCAGTAATTATGATGCAGTAATGATTCGGGCATGATGCATCATTGTCAAATCCTATTTAAAAGAGGACTTCACAAGAGCAGTTTTGGAAGAAAATTCATAACTTTTGATGCAAAACTCAGAAAAATGCAAATGAGGTACCATTGGAAAGAGGATTCCGAGGTCTACAACTTTTATGTTTATCTTGAGACCTAGTTCTGCCGTTTTAGTGGATAATTTTGCCCTTGAAATTTCTAGACAGAATTGATCTTCTCCTAAACCGACTTGGAGAATGATTTGGACAAACATTCAGATGCTAAAGCTGATGTGGCGCATCCCTATTGGCCATGTTGGATTCTAATTAATGAGGATAATCTAAATTTTTATTATTTTTATAAAATAATTAAAATATTATTTAATAATGGCAATTTAGAAATATATTTGAAAAAAAAGTATAATCGGAAAACATAAAGTTTCCACTTATTCGTACTTTTATATATAATATAGATTAGGATGGTCATCTAAGAATTACATCTTAATCAGAATCAGAAATCATTACAAGATGATTTTAATTCTTTTCTGACCATTATTTGCTGAAATAATTATAATTATAAAATAATAATTATTATTCAATAAATATTACTAATTTTGGCTCAATTATAGGAAATTAGGAAAAATAAAATTATTTTCCTAATTAAAAACATGACAAGGATGATATCAATTTTGATCTAGCTTCAAAATTAGATTAAATCTGAGTCACACATCTTGTTCTAACATTCTTAAGGACAAGTTTACCCCTAATTGTAAATTTAGGTATCAACAAATTTCTTATTCTTTAATTTGCCAGATTGGGTCCCTTCATTAGACAACCCTTCATATTATGTTAAAAATGAGTAGACATCTTTTGGCCAAAATTTTTTTAAAAAAAAATTAGACAACCCTTCTTCTTTATCGTTTTTAAACTTTGCGAGAAATATTGTCCCTTCGGAGATCAACATGATATATAGTTCAATGTATTCAAAGCATGCGCCAATCTGAAGCTGGATGTCCAAAAACATTGCCAATTTGGGGGAGAGCTTACAATTTCATATAATTCGGTTCAGACAACGAGTTGACATTAAGATGGTATATTCATAACCAATTCATATATACAATTATTATTAAAAGCTACATAGACTTTAGACATTAAATCATTAATTGAAAGTGAACATCACTCAAAATTATTACTTTAAGCGAATTGATTATCAGCTGAATGACATGATTGCACACAAGTTTCTGTCTAATGTCTAAGTTTTCAATGATACAATTATATCTAACTCCATGTTTTTCATCAGTTAGATATACATTATTGCATATTATGTCATGATCTTTTCTCAAATTTGAGCTAGCCCACAGTAATAGTTTGGCAATATATAGAGGGGAATTGATACACTTGCACACAGTGGCGGATCTAGAAATTTTTTTTAGGGTGGGCACGGTATCTTCTATACATAAACAAAATATATTCTTAATGACTTGTGAACTATGATTTAAAGGCACAATGATGAATTAATCAATTAAGAGTGGGCATACTTGGTCAAGTTGGGGTGGGCACCATCCAAAATTGCACATAAAATGGAAGAGTTTTAGAAATTGAGGGTGGACCCGTATCCACCCTCATTTCTATATAGGTCCGCCCCTGCTTGCACAGTCCATATTTACAATTTATTCATCTTCATATCGAGGAAAAAGGAAATGTCTATTTAACCTTCGTTGATGTCAAATCGTGTTGTGACACCAACTTCAAGAATGAGAGTTTCGAGTGACCTGCAAGAGAAAGAATCGTTAAAAGAGGGCCTCCCGAATGTGTTTCAAGGAGACCCTCTTTGACAGTAAAGTCAGTAGAATCCTCGGTGTGTAAGATGAGAGAGTTGGAGAGTTTATGGCATAAAAAGAGATAATAAGAATTTGAGTCCACCTTCGCCATTTTATCTTTTATATATAGGACGCCGTTGTGGGCTTAAGTCTTGGTTGGTCTCTTGAGGCTAATAGGCCATTTGGTAATGCTCAACACCTTTCGAGATATGTGTCTCTAGATAATACGTATTTTTAAATATTAGCCATAACAGTCATGTAATTTGATGATAAAGTGTTAAATTCTTAATTTTAATTTTTTTTTTAGAAAAGTAATCTTAATTCCAATTGTTAGTATTGAATTCCTAGTAGTAGATAGTTTAAAAAATAAACCTGTAGACGTACATTACACCAAAAATTGAAATTAAAATATAAATTCATAAGATGTGATCTAGTTATAACTGGATTGATAGATCTCTCACCATGACATTATCCAAAACCAAAGTGTAAAGCTGATTGCCGTAAAGTGTCTAATTTATGAGCCCACAAAAACATTACTGGCACTGCCAGCATTTTGATACAAACTCCTCAGGGAAAATAAACGAAGGATGAAAGTACAGTCTCACTCACCAAAGTAGACTTCCATTTCCAATTTCCATTGTCACCTTGTGAGTGCACACTAAATATTAGACATATGAGTAAAAATTAAATGAAAAACCCTCCTCATGCATATAGTGATCATATGGAAAATTAAACCTAAACTAGGAGGGCCAATGGGACATGTCCACGTGTCGAGATACGACGCCGGATTTTATCGTGACGCGGTGCCGAAAAATGTGGGGACGATGACAAGTGGCCGACAACCAGATGGAGAAACTAGCTGATTTACACATGAAAAGGCTCTCATAGTGGTGTCCTCTATGTATATATGCTTTGGTAACTTTATGAATTATTCAGTCTCTGAATTCACCAAAAATTTTGAAAGCTCCATGAGATAAGCATCATTTTTGACACAAGTTAATGAAACAGAAAAGATGGCAGAATTGGAGGTGATGGATGAAAAAATAGAGATATGATTGGTTATAAGTGCACTTTACTTTTGAAATGTTTATCTCCTTTGTCTGTGGCAGAGAAAACCTAATATGATTCCTTTGTTTGGGATTGGCTTGCTTTGTCCAATCAAATTGGACCCCAAATCTCTTGTTAGATTTCTCTGTCTCGGAAGCTTTGCATATATCAGTGTTTGGAAGTAGTTGCAAGAGAAAAGTCTTCCCACTTTTCCATCACTTTCCAACCCAAATTTTAACCCCCAAAAGATATATCAAAAGGTTAATCAATTCCTACTCAAACATGACAATGTAAATCCCCTCCCCTCCCCTCTTATAATATGTCAAATTTCATTTCAACTCAACCAACGACTATTGGAATGAGTAGAATAATCTCAATATTTCTCAATGGAAAAAATCGATGTTACAATTATTTCTCTCCATTTAAGATCTGAGGCGACTTAATTTCGGATTAGTTAGACTTAGGGTGATCTAAAAACTTTTTCTTAGAAAGTTAAAGTACATATTCTTAGATTTGGTCGAGATGTGAATAAATTTTTAAATGTTTAATTTTAATGTATTTTAATTGGTGCCATCTCCTTTATATTTTAATGATCATACTCTTTGAAAAGGTTATCTTAAACCGAATTTTTCATCATTATACCGTGTATTTAGTTGACTACTCTATATGTTCCGCAGGGAAAATATACAGCTTAAATACTATTACCTCCTCTCCAGTCCACTCAATATAATATATACATAAATGTAAAATAACACATATAGTTGGTATAAAAAAAAATAACACATATAGTACATATTGGGTAAATTAAATCTTAGTGGTAATTGAAACCATAATTGACATAACTGGTTAATTTGTCTAATAATTTCTCGTATTATCACTTGATAACCAAACTAACTTGGCAGCTCCATGGACTATAATTATCATCTTTAATTAAAGAACTTGAGTTTTGTAAAAATTAATGGCGTAAAGATGTTCAAATACCAATGAGTACGACCAATCAAAATACAAAGCAAAATCAATTATCATCAACGAAAGAGCTCGTTTGGTATCGTTTCCGTTTCCTGTTTTCTGTTGGTAATTTTTTGTTTTTGGAAACGAAAAAGTGAAAACATACTTGGCAGTAGACCTGTTCATGGGCCGGGCCGGGCCGGGTTCGGGCCTACTCTAGCCTTGAGATTAAGGCCATTAGTGTTGCCCAAGCCCGGCCCATTTATAAAACGGGTCTCAAACTTTTGTCCAAGCCCGGCCCATTTATCAAATACTTAGACCAAGACCCGTCCAAAAGCCCGTTTAATATTTTTTTAATAATTATTTTAAGAATTAAATTATATTAATTAATTATATAAATGTAATTGTAAATATAAAATATGATATATACTACCTATAATATACTATTCTCATTGATAATAAGATTTTCTACATATATTATTCATCTTTTTCTTTTTTAACATACGGTGTACGTATAAAGTATATTTAATATATATTATATATTAACAAATAAAAAATAAAAACAAATATATTTCCTTAATCGGGCCGGGCCCGGGCCGGGCTTGGGCTTTTGCTCTCATACCCAAGCCCGGCCCATTTAATAAACGGGCTTGATATTTTTGTCCAAGCCCATTCAACGGGCTTAAAATTCTTGTCCAAGCCCTTTAAAATATCGGGCGGGCTTACGGGTTTGGGCGGGTAGCCCGGCCCTTGAACAGCTCTACTTGGCAGGTTGTTTCCGTTTTCAAAATTTTTGGAAATAGAAATAGTGTTTTGAAAAAAAGTGGAAGCAAGAATTTTGTGTTTTCATGTTTTTCCAAAATACAGAAACACAATGATAAACAGTAACTCACATGTTTTTTAATCATTGTTTTTTTTTTTTTTACTTTTTTATTTAAAAACATACAACCAAATTGTATATCCAAATATATTTTTGTTTTAAAAATTGATAGCGCAACCAAAACAAAGCGAAAACGAAACAAAAACAAAAAAACAGATAAATAAAAACGATACCAAACAACCCCAACCGAATCATTTTAATTGATTTAATTGGTTTCAATCGACCATCACTCACCCTTTGAAGGCCTCGTTCATTTAGACTTATAAAATATTTTTCTAATTATTAAAAATTCATTAATTACCATTTTACAAAATTATATGGCATATGATGTATAATATAATACTATACTATAAAGAATCTAATAATTGAGACATTTCCTAGTAACACCTTTGAGTCATTTCAAAAGGAAACTTAGGAAATGACACTATGAGGTGTTGATTTCTTGTCTTTTATACTTGAATCATACGTGCAGGTTTTAATATTTCTCCCTTATCATTGATATAATTTTTGGCACTACTCTTCTTAAGTTCTTGGTCTGCCTAAAGTAACACTTTTGAGATTATCTTCTTCCATGTATGTATTTTTATCAACTTTCTTTTGTTTTTTCTTCCTTCCTTCACGTTCTTAATAGTAGTAGTAGAAGAAACAACTTTTTGAACTAATTTTTTTTTCCAAAAAAAAGAACAACTATTGTAAGTTTTTTGAACTATAGTCAACAAATTTATAACTGGATTTATCACCTTTTAGCAAGCAATAACATGTTTCATGAGCAAATAAAAGTGGAACAAAAGGAAAATTCCCCCTATATTATATACTATATATCATAAATTCATGTTGAGACTTGAGACTAATTCTCTGCATATAACCCAAAATCTGTCCAATCCAACTCTGGATTTGCCATAAACAGAGCACTTTTTCTATACATAAATTTCTAAACCAATGGATTACAATAAAAGTTGAAACTTTGACCTATGAAAACTGCCAAGAAAAAAAAAGTCCAAAAAATCATGTAGTGGGCACGTAAATGTATCTGTTTTTTTTTTCACGTTAGTGGGAGATGGTGATGCAAATTTATCCATAATATTAAATGAAGAAAAGTTTTTTTCAACTGTAACAATGTGTTTTATGACAAAAACATTGGCTTTTAAGCTTTCCTTGTCTGGCCACTGTTGATGAAATCAAATATTGGGGTTATTTGCATCATTATGTCAGCAACATTTTGAAGAGATGAAATGAATGGTTAGTGTGCAAGCAAGGGAAGAATTTCAAAGCCTTTTTTTTTTGTGTGTGTGTAACTATTCGATTTTGATTTGCTTTTGTTGAGATTGTAGTAATAAATAGTGAATTGTCTTGTTTCAGTTTATTGCAGCATTTGAAATGAACAAATGAACCTGTCTTGTCTGCTCATATTAACATTCAGAGTATTTGCAAAAGATACCATTCTTTTCCAAAAGTCAATTAGTAATAGATGGTATTTGTACATCATTTTGGGCATGACTTTGCTTTCTTGCAGATATAATTAAATCCATTTTGGTCATATCCAAACTCAATTTTTCAAAGTTTCGTTGTTGATAGTATTAAGATGAAATAAAAAAAAAAAAATTAGTAAGAGAATTTGTATTGAAATTGAATGAAATAAGGTCAATTTAGACATGTCCCATAATTAGGACTCCATTCATCCAAAATGGAAAAAGGGTCAACATTATTCTCTTGCACTGTAGAACTGGATTATATCTGGAAAGCAAGCTACCAAAATCTGTTCTGCTTTCTCTTTCAAATGATCATTTTTTTTCTTCTAAACATCATCTCAAATGAACTTATTTCCGAAGCTATACCGGGTGTACGATCATGTCTAACCAAAAGTAAGGAAAGCATATCACCTGCAATTTCATTTTGTAGAAATTAAGGTCCCGAGTCCCAAGTTTACAAACGCTTTGCTGACGAGTTGCTTGCTCAGCTCTTCTTCAGCAATACAATTTTCAGATGAAGATTTGCAACCTGACATCTTGAGCTAGGGATTCATGCAATTAATCATGGAATCATTTTGAAACCATTGGTAAGGATTCTGAACTCATAAGTAAACATGACAAGATTGCAATAAGCAACCTCGTATGCAATATGATTCTATGAAACTGATGAATATGTTGAAAAGAATCTGCATTTTAGTGGCCTTTTTAATTAGAGCACTCAAGCTGAGGTATTGCTAAGTACAAAACCAATGAAACAATCTTTTATTTGCAGCTTACTCATTTAACATTGATGATACAAAAAGGCAAAACAAAAAAATTATGTATACGAGAATGTTGAATTTTACCTTTACTGGGAAGCCTATAGCGCTACACAAATGAAGGTAATCATAATTTGACTACCAACTAGAAATGTCACCATCAACTTACAACATAAGATAACAACCCTTCTTAGCTCCATACAGAGCATCAACATTAGGATGACCTGTTTCACCATAATCATGGCCAGCAATACCAAATAAATCCTCACTTACTCAACCAGTAGATGAAGATAAGAAACGTGCATACAGATGCAACGAGGGAAAGAATGATGGTATCCATAGACTTTTTCCTCTTTATTGCTGATAGAATATGATTTACCTGCATATACAAAATGATAGCGTATGGGTCAAAATATGAGAAAATAGTTGAAAACCAATAGAGGGAAGTTTCTGGAAGTTGAAAGATAAATTTCTCATTTGATGAAAAATTGTCCATTCAATTTCTTATTGTCCCAAATAAAATATCTTGGGCACAATATGATCAGTCTGGCTACTTGCACCAAGGAAAAAATAATCATAATAAAACTAGTACTTTACACAATCATTAATGACAGTAAATTGCAGAAGTTCATTCTTCCATAAATTGGCCTATTTTCTCAAGCATATCCACTCTTCTTCAAGTTCACATGCTCAATCATAGTTCATAGAGAACTAGTATGCGGGACAACTAGAGTATAAAATGCTAAATTGAGTATCCAATAAATGTCTAAAAGTAATAACATAATAACCAATAACTTTAACAAGGAGTCATACCGTTGGAAGGCGGCTGCTAATATTCCCAAGCTTGGAATTAATCCCCCCAAAAGTTGAACGCTGAAGGACTAGTGCACCAAGAGTTGCTTGAGCTTGTGAAATCACACTATCCATCTGCAAAACCAGAAGACAGAGCAAACTCATAAGAACTAAGGACAATAGCGAGGACACACATGATCTGTATTTTTCATTCTCCAAATTTTAAGTGAAATCCAAAATCTAATTATACAGAGAAACTATAAAAAAAAGAAAAGAAAAGGCTACTTAAGAACAAATTTTAAACGAGACACAATCAGTTAACAGAAAATGTTTTCTAGCACAAAACGCTCTGCAGATGACTTTGTAATGCATTAATTATGATTGGCTGTTCTTTCTTGTAATGGTAAAAACACGTTTCAAGACTGCCACCATCCACCTTCTTTACAATGAGTCAAGCACATCACTTCTAAGCTATACATCAATGTTGCAAATCAGCCAGGATGGTTAAAAGACTTCGATTCATTTATGTATCTGCCTAGAAATAAGAATTTTAAAACACAGAAAGTAGAAATGGTTGGCCCTTCAACCAAGCAAAGGCCACTTGATTATGTGCCTAATTGGGTCTCAAAACCAAGCATTAGTAAGACACATCAAAATAAGGACTGAGTTTAGAACTTAAAGAATATTTGTCTTTATAAATAATAAGTTTTGATTTTTCATTATGTTAGGAAGATAACAAATTTATTCTAGCATTTACTTTTAGTTTTCAAGAGTTAAAGAAAAAAGACTGTAAAGTAATGAAAATGTCATTGAGCTTTTATTTGAGATTCCTAGTGTTGAAATCCACTAACGAACTAAATGTGATTACACATCCAAAATAGGAGACTACAAAATACTAGTACATAACCAATTCTCAAAGAAGAAGAAGAAGAAAAGACGGAGAGAGAGCAATGCTTTGTCTTGAATGTCTGTAATCAACCTTAGCATGATATTTAAGGAAATCTAGGAAGAATTCCATCTTTTTCCTTTCTTATTCTAAGTTTCCAACACATTTTCAGGCCTGAAACCAGCTCTGAACTGTTCCTTCTGGACCTTAACTGATAACCACTAAATGAAGTAGAGGGAATGAATGGCAATAACAAATGAGAAAATGAAGGGAACATACCCACAACGATGGGAAGTTCAATTGAAATTAAGGCATTACAATAGAAGGAATAGAGTAAAACCATCATACTTACACAAATATGCACTCTCAACCATTATTATCACATACCTGTCCTGTACTCCGGCTAATGGCTGCATGCTCCTTAAGTAGAGCCTGTTCTGTGGAACCAACACCTTCTTCCAAGTCTAATCTAGTCCGATCGAACTCCCTAAAATCATCAAGGAGTGAAGCATGTTCTTGCTTAGCTCTAAGGCTAGAGCGGAGACGATAGAACTCCTGCACTTCAATCAGGATTAAGATCAACTTAGTTTCTTTCTGATAACATTAAATCATGTTAAAGGTTTTATAGCAACAGAAGTATATTCAGTGAATGGGCCAAAAGGTCTTTATGGAAAGCTGCAAGCATGCAACTGACTACAGAATTATAAAGATTTCGACAATACTAAAACTGATATGCTGGATAAGAAAAAGGTAAAGCGAAATCCGTTTTCTTTGATATCCCTAGGATGACAAGACATATGACATTTGATATCAAATATAAAAGCTCCTTATCTTTTGTTGCTTTATTGTTAATTTCCAAAGAAAATGTGTGCCATAAAGCCGCTGCTCTGAAGGGGAAGAAAAATGAATAAAGGAAGAATATTGTCTGGCAGAGATAAGCACAAAATAGTTTCAAGACCACAGTACCTGAGTGAGATCTTGGAGAATTTCTTGATGCCGGGTCAAGGTATGAGAAACCATTTCAGATCCACCAGAAGATACCCAGTCTTGCATTTGCAGATTTACTTGTTGGAGCTGTTTTAATAGTCGGTCTATACCAGATTCGAGATCATTTTCTTCTGAGTCAACTTTTGTAGAACCCTTAGTTGAGACCAACTTGCGATATGAATTCATCTGCTCATCTAACTGAGCTTCAAGTTTCCTTGCCTGCAGTAATAGTGAAACAAAGATATTCATTAGAATAATAGAAATTGTAGCCAGAAAGATTGATAGAATCAACTTTCAACCATTGCAGGACAAATCTTTGGGTGGAGAAAAAGGTTCTTACTGGAAAATGTAGGGTCTCAATGGCATAATACTGTGTCTTACATTTTTCATATGTCAAATTATTTTCAACTAGACTTTGAAAAATTGAAATGAGTTATGGGAGTTAACAAGCAAAAGTTTGAAAAGGTCAACCTAGACACTCTAAAAAAAACTTCTGACCTTATACTTAAAGAACATTTTCTTTCCAAATTTAATGGCCCAGGTATAAGGGAAAACCACATTCTTATCTAACCTTAGTGTAATGCTAAACACATATTAGTGTCAAGTAAAACTAGTTATCTAATCTTTTCAGTGATATAATGGCATATTCATGCTAGACATGACAACTAAAACTTATAAATGACAAGATACTCCATGAAATTAGTTAAAGCAGGAGTAAAACGTTAAATGCCCGTTTTGTCCTTTTATTGAAGTTATTATTAAAAGAAGTCCATTCACAGGAAGCCCTTATACCTCTACCAGACAGGAAAATGAGCATACTGTAGGTGAAACGACCACACAAGCAGGTTCATTCTAAATCCTCAGTCAAAACTCAGAAGTTTCATGGAGAAATACAGCAACTTATATTCCTTTAACCCATTTAGGCAGAAAATATAAATTCGAAAAAGGACTATTGTCTCCATGTAAGTGAGAAAAGAGAAATGCACTGCAGACTGGACTATGCACTTAGGAAAACAAACAACAAAACAACCCCAAGCTCAACATCCCGAAACATAAACAACAACAAGATTAAGATTGTATTTCTTTGTTAAGGATCTAATTAAAACTGTGACTAAGCAGATCCGGTTGATCTGGAACCAACCAAAATTTTCCATTTTTTTTCACTATGAGCAATAAATTCATAATGTTAGTTAATTTTTCTATATGATTAACCAAAAAATATCAAAATGAAAAAAACCAGCCCCAGTAGCTAGACAATACAGATATCCATTGCAATTCAACAGATTCCACAAAGAAAACTATAATCAAACGCTTAGATCAATTACAAGGAAAAGGAAAACAGTATACACCGTTTCATTTCTTATACTTTTCTAACAAACCGAAAACATCAACAATTCTAACGGGTTCAATCAAATCAGATAGAATCAAACAACCCTAGGGTTTATTTCCCAAAAATTCTATCAGTTTTTCTCGTAACCAAACAGAATTAGAATTTTAAAAAGAAAAAGGAAACAGAAAATCAGCAAACCTGTTTGCGTAAAGCATCCCAAGAGCTAGGCACATCCATATCGATGATCGCAGATCTATCGCTCAAAAAGATCAACTTCTTCCTCTTCTTCTTATCTTCCTTGTTCTTCGTTCGATTGTTTTCACGAAGTCTTCGAAATTTCTTGGCTTATTTTAGTTTTCTTAAGGGGATTTTTTTTTCTTTTTTAATTTATTAGTAAATACAAGTTGTGTTTAAAACCATGAATTTAAAACGTTTCGTTTTAAGGATGTGGGGATTTGGCTTAGGGGTGGTTTGGAGACGGAGACAGGTCTCCTGATCCCAACGGCAATTTGGAGCCGATTGCGTAACTAATTGCCAATATAATAATCCTTTAACAGCAGAAAGCCAGAAATTATCTTATGCGGTCTCTTTTTTTGTTTCTGTACTATTTTTTACGGTCTTCCTATATCACTTGTACTTTTAAGACAGTATTACCCTTTTACGTTCTCTTTGTCAAAATGTACAAACCCGTTGCAGCATTGCATTCCTTAGGAACTTAGATCATAGATGAATGTCTTGTAGTGACTAAAATACTAAAATTAGGCTTCCCCTTCAACCGACAATCTTAATGAGATTTTAATGTCATTTGTAATGCAATGTTGCACCCGTACGAAAAGGTGGCAAACCAGTCGGTTTTCAGTTCAAATTCTTTCGGTCTCATAAGGTTTTTCTCTTATTTATGTGTTATATTTTAGATAATGGAGTATGTATGGCCAAAAAGAAAATGGAGTATGTGTCAATTCTAATTGTTGATTGAAAGCTTATTTTTTAATATCTGAGTATCTGTAAATTTTGGACTCCATGCGGGGTGGGTAGTTCACACATACCCAAGGGCGGAGGCAGAAATTTTTCTATGGGGGAGCGGACGACCAATATACAAACATTCTTAGTTATGATAAAACTATACATATTACTATTGTCATAGTAAAAAATAAAAATGGATTTATGAATAATAATAATTCCTTAATGAGTGAACAACTTTAAATTTTGAATAGACATTTATGGTAATTTCATTTTGTGTATAAATAAGAAAAATTATAAAAAAGTTAATACATAATTAATTATGTATAACTAATAAATTAGTTTTCTTGAATTATTTTTTCATCATATCTTAAATAAAGTAAAATTGGAAATAGTTGATGTACCATGATTCACATAGATTTAATTAGTTGACTAATAAAGAAAGAAAAATATATATATTGGAAATAGTTGATGTACCATCATATCTTTTTTGCTTGCCTCTTCGTTTCTGTTTGGCTGGGTCTTTGCTATTTGCATTTTTGCGCATAGATTCGCCTGTATCAGTTCGTTTTTGGAAAAAATTTCAGGTGTGTCTACTGCTTTCTTTTTTGGGCTATTTGAAAGATCTATTTTCTTATACCAATTCTCTGTTGTATGGAGTTTTCGATTCTAATTTGGGTCTTTCCCTTCTCGCATGTTGTCACACGATAATATTTCAACAATATGATCAGTCTTTGCCTGTAATTTGTTGTTTAAATTATTAGTTGTTGAATGATTTTGCGGTAGTTTCTAAGTTTTCCAATAACTGCTAATTTGTCAGATTTTGTCCTTTTGTTATAATATCGAATGTTGTGCTGCAGGTGCCTCCTCTCTTCCTTGATGTACGTCCAGATCAATTATACTTGATAGTAAGCAACTTATGATGCATTCAGTTAGCTTAATTTTATTTTCCTTCTTTTTAAATAATATAAATCGTGTTCTCTCAACTTTTAACTTTAAAGAAGAGGGT
The DNA here is from genome assembly GCA_001974825.2 of Corchorus olitorius. Taxonomy (NCBI): domain Eukaryota; kingdom Viridiplantae; phylum Streptophyta; class Magnoliopsida; order Malvales; family Malvaceae; genus Corchorus; species Corchorus olitorius. The sequence goes on from AWUE01019349.1 coordinate 106,002, forward strand.
GTATATGATTATACTGGAAAATATGGTTTATGACTTTCTGTTTAATATTTTTCCTCTTGGGTTTTTTTTTTTTTGTGGATTTTTCCCCTTTTGATTATTGTTTCAATTTTCTTTCGTTTTTTGGGCCTCGATTGTTGTAGTTTTGATGAATGGGTGTTTGGATATGATGTTGATTAATGTTTTAAACTATGACATTTTGTTAATTTGTCTTTCCAGGTGAATATGTATGGGTTGAAAACTTCCATTTTCCCTTATTCTCATAATTTACATGGGCATTTTACATATGATACAAGTCAGAATTCTATTTTGAAATGTTTGGAAGAGAAGAAAAATGATCGCAATTCACTTGAACATGGTGAGTATAATTTTTGCTTCCAACAGAAAACGCTCATCATAGTGAATATCAATTATCAATATGAAATGTAATGATACCCTTATTTGCAGCAAATTGAGCTTAAGAGAAGGAAAAAACAATTTAATGAAAGAAACTTTGATGTAAATATATGTCAAAAGCAGTAGGAGCTATATGCCACAGATCACAAGATCAAAGATCTTAATCGAGACCAAGAAAAAAACACAAAAAGATGTAAGTTGGGCTTACCTTTTAACAGCCTCCTTTCTTTTTTCTTTTGGGTTGTTCCTTTTATATGTTAAAATTAATTACTGATTTCTATGTAACATTGCATTTACCTTGAGAATAGCTATTTACATACTTTTCTTTCCTCATTTGCTTGGTTGATTCTTAGCTATGACTGGAAGCCTTGATAATGCAAAGCAAAATGGTGTTTGTGGTTAATTAGGTAGTAAAATATGTTTTGCAAGACTTTGTTGTACGAGGAAAACAACTGGCTGGAAGTCTGCTTTTATAGGTCAGGTTAAGTATATATTTGTTCTTGCAATAGCAATATTGAATTAGCGAAAGTACCTTCAGGATTAGATCACACCTGTTTTGTTGCTTTTATGTGTTTTTAGACCTATCATTTTGACTGAATTTTGCACTTGAATATTTATGATATCATGCTTATTTTGTTACACTACTGTTGAAGTGTTCTCTTAATTAACCATGCCTTTTAACTTCTCTTTTTTGGATGAGCTCTCTTTACCCGTGCCTTATAACCTCAAAATAAATTTAGTGAGTAGTATGGAATTGAGCTTATTTTATGACAAATACTTATTAGAAGGTTGAGATTTATAAATTTGCTGAGTAGTATGGAAAGATAGAAAGAAAGGGCATGGTCTAATGAAGCCGAAAGGGCAATTTGTTGCTTTGAATGGTATTTCCTTCTTTTGATAAGTTCTTCGTTTTCATGTCTTTTAAGTGAATCAGTGTACATCAAGAGCTACACAGTCTTAACATTCAAATGCACTTGATTTATATATGTTTACATACCTACAACTTCTAACTCTGTTAAGCAAATCCACCAGGTAGGGGTGTTAGTCGGTCGGGTCGGTCGGGTTCGGTTTCTATAATCGGTTTTTTTTCGGTTTTTAATTATAGTTTATTGCTACCGAAAACCGACCGAAACCTCAATGAAACCGATAAGTTTGGTTTTGTCGGTTTTCGGTCGATTCGGTTTTATTTGTTATATATATTTTCAATTTATATATTGTGGTGTGGGCTTTCTTTGGTGGCCCAAAAATCTTTAAATAAATAGGCTTAGAGGAGCCCATATATTGAAATTAACCCAACCCCTATATGTTGAGATCAGAAAACCCATAAACAAAAAAAAATGAAAAACACAGTCATCTTCTTCGCCCACACCAGTCATCTTCTTCCCCCGATGATCAAAATCCATTTGATGACCATCTTCTTCAAACTCAAGGAAAGCATCAACAAGTGTTTTTCCAACTTCCATCAGTCCAAGAATTCGATTCTTCCTTGTCCTAACTCCTAAGCATCGAAAGCTCTCGCTCCTTGTCTCTCAGCGTATCAACAAGTGTTTCTGCCTTTTGTTCTCCAATTCAGCTTCAAAAAGGTGCTGGGAAGCCTCAACTTTATCACCTTGTTCTCTTGGATCCTATGTTGTTAAACAAGTTAAATCTAAAAGCTTCGTGGGAATAGAAGTGTAATCTGATCTGAAAGAAGAGTTTTGTTCCTGCAAAAAGTGTAAAGCAGACAAGGGAAGAAGAAGAAACAGAGATATATTGTCGGTCGGTTATTCGGTCGGATTTTGGACACAAACCCACACGCCGATAACCGACCGTTCAACCTCCTTTCACCGTCGGTTTCAACCGACCAACCGACCGCCACATGCGGAAACGTACCGACGAGCGTCGGTTCCATCGGTGGCAGTCGGCTTGGTCGGTAGCCACCGACGATGAACACCCCTACCACCAGGTAATAGCAGCAAGCAACCAGGTAGTGAAGGAAAGCAAGCCACAATTCCAAGCTTTATGTTTTCAATTTCAGTGTTTATGTTATTTACTTTTTAAATTATAGTAAATGTTTATGGATTTTGTCTTTTCAGTTTAAGCATATGTAACTTTGAAGTAGTTTTTTTAGTAAAAATGTCTATGCCTTTGCAACAATGTATTTACTAGAATGATTCAATAGAATCAAATTCATCCTAAGACTTCCTCTTTACATTTTACTCACTGTAGAGCATAGCTCATATCAATCAATTTATTGCATTAAGTATTTGCTACTCAACTTTTCCTACTTCTTTACATTACCAAACTGTTCCTACTCCTTAACAACACCAAACTACATGAAACTGAGGCAATTCATATAAAAACAACATTTAACAATTCAAATTTCAAAACGCTCGACGCGCCTGCGCGAGCTACCCTTATCGTTATTAAATTAAACCAAATTAGGATAAGTTATACCATTGTTGATGACTTAATTTTTAATGACTTTCTGTTTTGATCACTCGGCTATAAAAACCAACAATTTAGTCACCATTGCAAAAGAATATGAAAGAGAGTAAATTACAAAAAGTTATTGCTATTATGTAATGAGGTTTGGGGTAACATAAAGTATTTTAGATCATATTTATGTAATATTAATGAGCAAAATAACGGAAATAAAGGGGAAGAGCTAAATTGCATAGAATCAAATGTTTGAGGAACTAAATCACTAATACAAAAATATTTGAGGTCATATGTGTAGGATATTAATGAGCAAAGCTAAAAAAAAAAAAGAAATATCAAGAAAGATAAAAGAAAAAAGATGAAGAACTAAATTGCATAGAATAAAATGCTTGAGGGACTAAATAAATTAATAGAGAAGTTTTAAGATCATATTTATAGAATATTAGTCAGCAAAACTCTAAAAAAAGTATAGAAAGTTAAAAGAAATAAAGTTGAAGGATTAATTAGCAAAACTTTTAAAAACTATTACTAAGAAAGATAGCTTAAGGGACTAAATTGCATATTTTGAAAATGTGTGAGGACTTTTATAAAATAAATAAATTTGAAGGGCTAAATCAAGTTAAATGAAATAGTAAAATGACTAAGCATAAAATATAAATGTTTGAGGGCCATTCTTTAAATTTACCATTTTATCCTCTAAAAAAAAGGACTCTAGTATACCTAAGAGGGACACTTGTCAGCCAATGTAATGGACTAATCCAAACCAAAATGCCAAGAGCAGAAACCATTTAACTGAGCCCAAAAGTTTCCTTAAGTAGCAACAACTAAAACTTTAAAACTTTAGATCTTTGAACCTTTTTAAAGTAAACACCAAACTAACAAGAAATGTGTAAGATCTCAGCTTACTCAAGGAAAAGGAAAACAACTGAAACAACCCACGTCTGAAATGCTAAAACAGCTTTAAATGCAATGGATACGTAAGCAGAAGCTCCAAAACTGGGAAAAGGAAAATGTAGAGCCTTTTTTATCTTAAAATCTGCACAGTAAGTAAACAAGTCCCTAAAGAATTATCCTACTCAAAGTACGGCTCTTTCAAAAACACTAGCTTCAGGCTTCCACAAAACCTTTAACAACCTCATAAAGATCATGATAGTTGACTCCCCTTAACACCGATGAAACATGATGGAGATATTAAATTCTCCAACATGACAATTCAACGCGTCAAGCAAGGCTTGATGGCACCAATAAATGTGAACCAAGTTTGATAAAGTTACAATTTGTAAGTACGAATCTAGTTGAAATAAGGAAAACATAACAGTGAGCCCCTATCCACCTTCTACACCACCTTCGCTGATCTGGAATTCTCCATTCTGCACAAAGGTTTCAGTCACAATACTAGGTAACAAGACAGATGAATACACTTATATATTGCAACTAATTTAATAAGAATTTCATTCATAAATACCTCTAGGACACGGCTATAAGGTTGGTATTTGACCCCATGAATATTGTTATTGGGTCCCTTGGATTTGGATTCTATCAAGATTTGATGGAATGCTAAAGGCCAGTTGATATTGTGCTTCATCAACCACAATATCAACATGAGTATCCTACCGATTGCTTAAATCGATCCCATTTTGTCTAGATCCCCTAGTCACTAAATACAGGATTTAAGTCAGGCAATTTAAAATCTAAATCTGTATGAGGCAGAAAGGATGCAAAACAAAGCATAGCATCATTAAACATAAGAAAACCCTATATCATGTTCGACCTATCAAAAAACTCAACATACTCACATTAAAAATACCGAAGAAGATGGTCTTGTGGACAAACATGGTGATATATTCTTTGTTAGTAAAAATTTGCACAATAATCATCATCGGATGGCATTTAGACAAGATGGCATTGGTTTTATCAATAATCATCAGAATGCTGGCATTGATATTCCAGTGGATGAATCACAATATGCATTTGGGTTAAGCATTCTGTCAACCCGATTCCAACAACTCTTGACGGATTTAAGAGCCAATGGACCCCAAGCCAATAATCATTTAGGTAGGTATTCTTCTACTGATATAATACTTAATACTCTATACCTTATTTGTTATGTATATACTAATAGATTGATTGGCAGGGCTCGACCATGTGAAGATCACTGGAATCGGTACCCCCGGAATTGGTTTCCTGTCCTCTTATGGGGTCAACTATATGCCTACCCGCCTTTTCCTAGAGGTCTGAATTTCTCATTTACATTATATTTGTACTTATCTGTCTCATAATTAATTATATCTACCAAGTATTCTATTAATTCTAACTGAAACTTTAATTTTGTGCAGCAAGAGCTTGGATAGTTCCATATGATCCTTGGTGGTGTGGAGAATGTAGATTAGGGGCTAACTGTCCTATTTCCACTGTTTCGAATTCAATCCTACCTCCAAATTGCAGGGTTAACAAATGTGGTGCGCATTTTTGTTAGCAACCAATACTTCCCAGATGCAGACGTGCTCAACTATCATGTTGGAGGTTGTAAAATGTCCCTCTTCTTTCATTCAGTGTTGAGGGATGTGATCATTTAGTGAGGTTTTCTTAGGTTGACTGCAAGTTTTAGCTATAGATTCGAACTGTTGTGACTATATACATTTATATGTATATTATATATTGAGTGGACTGGAAAGGAGGTAATAGTATTTGAGCAGTCCTTGTATGATATATTTTCCCTGTGGAACATATATATAGTAGTAGTCAACTAAATACAAGACCATGCGACAATGAAACATCCTTTCGTGTTAGGTGACTTGGCACATGCTAGATTGCCATAAGCTACACTTGTCATATTTTCTTTGTTGCTTTCAAACTTATGTTAGTCTTATGATAGCACACACACTAGACTGCCAAGTGTTTCTCTTAGGTTATATGACTAGGCTAAGCTACTAGTATAAGTAAGTTTAAACTCGTGTATAAATATAAGTTTGTAGTTCAATGAAATATAACTTTTAAACCTTAGTTCCTTTGTTTTTCCTACTTGAATTTTTTTGTTATTTGTTTTATCTTTTAACCAAACTGAAACGCTTCACTTTGAAACCAAAACTCAGATTTTAAACTCAATTTTTCAATCTATTGTAAGAGCATGTGCAACGTGTTGCACCAAATATTGCACCAAAATGGTGCTAAGAAAGAATCTTTTGAGAATATTCTTACACCAAATTTTTTTCCCCTCCAATGTGTAGCACCATTTTTTGCACCATTTATTTATTAACTATTATCAATTCATAAAAATTAATTAGAATTACATAATACTTTGGTTATGTTTTAATTATTGGAAATAATTAAATTATTAAGAAATTATAAATACTATTAAGAAATAAAATACACACACTAATAGTTATTTTTTTTAACAAAATATTATAATAAAACATTATTTCACATGATGCTTTTAATTATCATATATTTTTGTTACATGTTTAATCTCGAATTTTCTGAATTCCCAAATCGCTCCCATAGATTTTCAATTAATGCATTACGAAGCGCAAAATGGGCCTCTTTATCCTTGATTTGCTTATGTCGAGCAAGGAATTCTTGAAATCCAGTTGTTTCATCTCTTACTTGTGTGCCACTTTATGGTTACTTGTGTTGTTATTTATTTTCTCTTTAATTTATGGTGTAATGTATTTTATTTTAAACTCTATTTTAGTTTGTATTTTAATTTTCATTTAAGTAAATTTAATGTGGTTGTTCTTCTTATATTATTGGTTAGTTGAAACAATAATAAACCCCAAAAAGTAATTATTGAAAAAGTAAAAAAATATATTTAATATTGGTCTTATTTTAAAGGTCTCAATGAGATCTTTCTAATGATATATTTTTTTCATAATAATTTTAAATATAAATGTTGATATTTCTCAAATTTAAATTAACAAATATAAAAAAGGATATACAAGGAATAAACAAAATTGTTAAGGTCAAAAGGGGAAAGAAAAAAAAAGCAAATTTGCCACTGAACTACAGTACCGTACCAAATTTGGTGCGGTACTATTGTAATTGCAAATTGCCGCTCCTAGGGAAACAGAATATGCTGCCTTCATTGGAAAAGACTTTTGGGGGTTTTGGCAGCAAAATGCAAATTTGCTGCCTTCGTTGTACATGGCCTAACCTTGTGAAACCAACAAAGATTGAACTGGTTATGGTTTCCAAAGCAAGTTAAGAACACTAGTATGTTTTTTCTTATTTGTTCTTACAAACATCTGCAATTAACGTCAGGTTTGAGCTCTCATAAATCCTGATGATATTGGGGCATGAACCAAATTATCCGATTCTTCTTCCTCTTTTTTCCTTCTAATTCTGAACCTTTTATGTTTGGAATTTGAAGGAGCTTAGGCAAAATATTTCAACTCGGAGACCATCCTGAAATAAGACCTAGACTGTATTCTTATTCCAGCAAATGAACATCCTTTTCTCTCAAAACTTCTGTTAGACAAATTTCATAGCTCTAAACCAAAATGCCAAGAGCAGAAACCATTTAATTGAGGCCCAAAATTTCATTAATAGCAACAGTTAAAACTTTAAGGAAAACAACTGAAACAACCAAGTTTAAAATGCTAAATCACCCTCCAATGCAAGGGAATACACAAACCTCTAAAACTAGAAAAAGGGAGATGTGGAGCCTTTTCTATCACAAATCTGCACTACAAATACCAGCTCTCAAGACTTCCACAACCTTAGAAAACCTCATAAAATCATCCTATCCCTCAACACCGCCTGAAAAAAAGAGGGATATTTTGCATTCTCCAACACTACAGTTCAGTGCGTCGGTGTTAGGCAAGGCTTGGTTGAGTACATAAATGTTCACCAGATTTGTTAAAGCTGCAATTCGTATGTAGGAATCAAGCCGAAACAGGGGAATTATGACAGTTAGCCCATCCCCATTCTTATACCACCCTTGCTCATATTGAACTCTCCATGCTGCATAAAATTAATTTCAGTTAGAATATATACTTGGTATAATGAGACGAATGAATACACATATTATTAGGAGAGACCCGAACCCTGTTTGCTCCAACAAGGCCCACCAAGCAGCCCATATACATGTCAGACACCAACTCGAATTGGAGGCCATGAGTACTGGATATTGAGACGGTGGCTATCCTCAATGTCAGGTATAGTGATCAAAGCAATGATGGCATCCTTTAAATTCTTAGTCTGACTACGGGTGAACTCTAATTCCATAATGAAAGTGAAACGAGAAAAACAACCCTAAACTTGCGGTGAAACTGGAGAAAAAGATTGAATTGCTTGAAACCTAAAACGAATGGTGTTCTTCAAGAAGCTTTTCTCTTTTCTTCAGTTGTAACTTGTGAGAAAGGGGAAGGAACAATTGCAGAATGAGAGACGAGGAGGTTAATTCTGTTACTTATAGTATTTCCCGCCAAGGACGTTAAGAACGTACCCTTATTAAAATTTACTTATTTACCCCTAACATTGAACAAATGTGGGCTGGCGACTTAGCCTAGCTTTTCATGAAGCCCACAATGTAGGAGGTTTTTTTGGGCTTGAGTCTTGACACTTTGCCAAAAATTGTAATAATGGAAAAAAAAAAAACAAATGGAGAGACTAGCCTCTAATCTCTAAAACCAAAGACTTTAGATTAATTAATGTAATAATAATATGGAAAAACAAAATGTCACTTCCTAAAGTCCGCTCATGGGATAATCTTGCAGACTTATTCATAAAGTCACTTCCTACTACAATATTTGAAAAGCGTGTCCATCATATTGGAGTCCGTAGACTCAAAGATCTTGAATAATGTTATCATGAGGGGGAATTAAATACGTGTTGTACTCTTTTTTCCTTGACCATGGTTTTTCCCATTGGGTAATCCTGGTAAGGTTTTTAATGAGGCAGCATTTGTATGCGTATTGGGAGATCATATGTACTCTTTTTCCTTCACTAGGTTTTTGTCCCACAGGGTTTTTCTTTGTAAGGTTTTAACGAGTCATATGCTCCAACAATGGACATCCAAGGGGGAGTGTTATGAATATACATGTATCACAAGCAAGGCGGTCTGCGCGTGCGCTGCAGTCATCTTCTTATTAGGGCTATATTTTTTGTAGTTGTTTAAGTCGGTTAGTAAGAAGATATTGCATTGGCTATAAGTTAATCAGTTAGGAGAAACTCATACATCGAAACAAATAATTCGCATACATAAAGCAAAACACATGACCTCTCTTTCATTTTAAAAGTGCATTATCTAAATTCTACTCTATCTCTAGGTAATTCATCAAAATAAAGCTGATATTCTACTCCTCCATCTCTAGATAATTCATCAAAATAAAGCTAATATTAATTGTTGCTTGACATGTATGTTGATCATCTAAAAAAGCATAGTACGCTGCGGTCATTTTTTAATCTTGATTGCAATTGTTGAATTAATGAACTCTGGTGTAGGTGAAAGAATTTGGCTTCTGCATAAGGAATGCCTAATTTTTTGTAGTCAAGGAGCATGTACAATTGCCGTAGGAAATTTGAATTAATTGAGAGCATTTGCAGGAACATATGTAATTTACACAATGCATCACAAAATCATTGTACTTAGCATTGGCTAACTATAATATAAATCCAAATAAATCCAGATTTACCTCAAAATATTGCGGTGAGAAGTGAAAGTTCTCCACTTTAGGTTATGTCATCCTAAGGCGCTGCTAAATTAAATGGAAGAATCTTATCAACGTCCATTTGGAAATTTTAGGAAACAAAACGGAGTCCATGTGAAACCAATTCAGGAAAATGTTAGTAAAGAAGAAACCCACCCAAATAGAAATGAAGACGAAAGGAAAACAAAATTGGAATGTCAATAGTTTATTTATGAATCAACCATTATTGCAGATACATTTATAGCACCAGTCCTTTGGAATTCCGGCAGTGGAGTTGAACCGGTAAATCCTAATATCCACACACAATTAATATGTAATTAAAACACATTTAATCATAAATATAAAAATAGTAAATTACAAAAAAGGGCAGCAAGAAAAGTAAGGGAGGAAATTTATCGAGAGCCTTTTTAGTCACCCGAAAAGTGAGAAAAGACCAAAAAAAGCCAAAAGGAGTCATCACATTAATCCTCAATTTGGCCTTTAAGTAATTTCCATAGCCACTAAAAATAATATATAGTATATATATGTGGATGTCCATGAATCTAATTAAGGTATATGGATAAGATTGATGACTTGGTTCATTCATACACATTTACCTATGTACTTAATTCATCCCCTTATATTTATGGTGATGTATCTATGTGCCTATAAATAGGCCACTTCCTTTGTTATGGAATAAAGTGGAATAAGATATAATTTCTCCCATTCTCCATATTCTCTTATTCTCTATATTCTATTGTCTCTACATTCTCTCGTCTTTTTCATACTTCAACTCTTGTTTTTTCATATTTCAATTTTCTACTCCCTTGCTTTATTTTGTTATCATTTCACAACAAAAACATATTTACTTACCTGCTAGAATATTAATATAAACACTAAAAATTTGTTGCACAAAGGAGCACTCGAATGAAACAAAAACAATAATACTGGGAGATAGTTCTCAGGCAAAGAGTAATGTGGCATAACAAATGATTGAATTATTAACGGCTCAATAAACATTTTCCCCCTAAATTTGTAAGAAATGGACAAATTAGCCATTGAACTCTCATAATTGAATTTGTAAAACAGTGACAAATTAGGCATTTTGGATGAAAATTAATTAAATTCGGTGAACAATTAGACATAAATTAGTCCTTTTTGGACGGACATTGGCATGGCTCCTACAAAATTTAATTAATTTTCGTCCAAAAAGGTTAATTTGTCCTATTTTTACATATTCGGGCATGCAATTGAAAATTTTACAAGTTCAAGGGCAAATTTGTCTCTTTTTTACAATTTCAAATGCTAAATTGTCTATTAAGCCAATTATTAACATATTTTTGGTGTAGGATAGGAGCAATGTTTTATTAAAAAATAATGGTTGTCTTGAAGCAATCCTTTCCGGGCAAAGTCTCTCAATCTCATTAGCTTCCTGATCAAGCAATGAACTTTGAAAACGGACAATAAGTGCAAATATATACCATATGTGGAATTTCACAAATGAAAAAAGCTTTGCAAGAATGTTCAAATTTGATATACAACATGTAGACCCAAAATCTATACACTTATTAATTCTTTTGCCAATTCGTTGGCCATTTAATCTGCAATTACATTACTCCTTATGCATCCTGTTGAAAGCCTGCAGAAATAGAAAATAACAACTTTAAAATATCATCATACTGATACAAAAAATGGATCACGATAACCAAAGTGTTCAAGTTTGGTCCAAAAAAATTTTAGCCATTCCAAAGAGAATATGCTTATATATGTAACCCTTTCTCTTTGTTTCTGTCGATGACTTTTGGGTTTGGCAAACATTCCTTATGTTTTCCAGACAATTGAGTTTAGGCATTTCATCTTACCTTCAAACAAAGTGAAACAGAATTGCACATATAAACACTTGAATGCCACCAATCTTGATATTCAATTGATTCACAAGTTAGAATAATCTTCTCAAAGCACAAATAAATCCCATCTCCCACATTATGGTACTATATTAAGTTATCTCCTTAACCTAAAGAAATCACAGCCAATCAAATTAAATGATCTCATCTTAACATTTAGGACTTCAAGGGATCATCGATCCTAACATTTGGGACATTTTGGATGATTAATGGTTCCATTTATTCCTCAAATACAATATATAATAAACTTTTTAATATGTTGGATAATAAATTCATAATCTATTTGTAGATTCTAATTCTTAGTTTACAAACTTACAATTCAGGATTCGTTCAAGCTTTATTGAATTATTATTTCCTTTATTTACTTTAATTTCTCTCATCATTATTCTTTAGTTAATTAACTATAAGGAGTGGCATATATATCTCTTTAAAGTATTATTTTTATAATAATAATTCTATAAAGAAAATAAAGTTTTAATAGAAAATTGGTACGTTTACTTGAAAGAAAAGCAAAGAATATCAGTAGCTGCATCCAAGGATCATCTCCAACACTTTTCTAATAACAAACATTTACCATAACTGACAACTTCAAATTTAGAACTTGCATAAAAAAGAAGAGCAGCTAAAGAAATTTGAGAGCAACTGTTATTGATCAGAACAAGAAGAAAACTAATGGCAGAAACTGCTGTATCCTTTTTGCTAGGAAAGCTTGGACCTTTCCTTGTGGAAGAGGCTAGGACATTGCGCGGAGTTGAGGCTAAAGCTCAATGGATCAAAGATGAATTGGAGCGCATCAATGCATTCTTAAGGGTTGCTGATGAAAATGCAGAAACAAATCCGCAACTTAAAGTCTGGGTTAAGCAAGTCAGAGATATTGCTTATGAAATCGAAGATGCTCTTGATGTATTCGAGCTTCGCATGGCACGAAATCAAGGGGATGGGTTCTACGGCTTCATACGTAAAATCTCCTGCACCATTAAGAATGCAAAGTATCTTCATCAACTTGCTTCCTCAATTCAAGGCATTGAGTCCAGGGTCAAGGATGTTGCTGATGGACAAAAGCGGTACGATTCCATCTTACACAGTTCCAGGCAAGGTTCAACTGCAACCAGAAACATATGGCATGAACGTCGAGCAGATGCACTTTGGGTGAAAGAAGCTGAACTTGTTGGCATCGACAAGCACAGGAAACAGCTGATCCAGTGGTTGGTAGAAGAGAGTAATCCGAAGTTCCAAGTCATCTCAGTGGTAGGAATGGGGGGCTTGGGCAAATCAACCCTGGCGAAAAAAGTGTTTGATGCAGATGAAGTGAAGAAACATTTCCAGATCCATGCTTGGGTCAATGTTTCCCAATCATTCAATCTTGAGATGCTGTTACGAGACATGATTCGCCAACTCTTCAAGGAAGGAGGCAATGAAAAGCTTCCTAGAAGGTTAGAAGAAGTGGGGAGTAATGATCTCAAGGAGAAAATCAACTATTTCCTTCAAAAAAAGAGCTACATAATTGTTTTGGATGATGTGTGGAAACTGGAGCATTGGGATGCCATCAAATTTGCATTCCCACATAACAAATTTGGCAGCAGAGTAATGCTAACAACACGTAGTCTCGATGTAGCTTTGGGTGCAAGCAGAGAATCCAAAGGTAGAGTTTACACTTTGGAACGTTTCTCTCCAATGGATTCCAGAATTCTGTTCTGCAGAAAGGCATTTCAAGAAGATGATTGCCCTGATGAATTGAAGGGTATTGTTGAGCATATACTAGAAAGATGTAAAGGATTGCCACTTGCAATTGTGGCGATCGCTGGTGTGTTGGCAAGCAAGAGCAAGATTGATGAATGGATGATGGTGAAAGACAGTCTTGGTGATGAATTAGAAGGCAATTACATGTCAAAAGTATTGCTACTCAGTTACTATGATTTGCCTTACTATCTGAAAGCTTGTTTCTTGTATTTAAGTGCTTTTCCAGAAGATTGTGGAATCAGATGTAAGAGAGTGATTCGATTATGGATTGCTGAAGGATTTGTAGAACCAAAAGAAGGGAAAACATTGGAAGAAGTTGCAATGGGTTACCTCAATGAACTTATCAGCAGAAGTTTGATCCAAGTAGCCAGCACAGACATTCTTGATGGAAGAGTAAGAGAATGTCGCGTCCACGGCCTTCTACGAGAGCTGATTCTTCGTATGTCGAAAGAACAGAACTTCATGGCAGTTGTTGATGAAACTATGCCGTGGTTGGAAAAGACACGACGGCTAGCAATTGTGAAGATGAAGAGGGACGAACAAGAACTCAAGAACTTTCCGCAACTTCGTTCAGTGCTCTTTGTTCGTGGCAGTTTCGAAGACAAGTCAAGCTTTCTTCACAGAGATATTAAGCTTCTCAGAGTACTAGACTTGCAAGGAGTTCGATTTCGGGTAATCCCAAATTCAGTGTTCAATCAGTATCATTTGAGGTATCTGAGTCTTAGAGATACCAAAGTGGAAATGATACCAAATTCAATTGGTAGACTCAGAAACCTTGAGGTTTTGGATCTCAGGGGAACTGATATAACCAATTTGCCAACTACAATTTTGAAACTTGAACTTCTGCGTCATTTGATGTGTGGTCACAGCAGGTTTCCTCAATCTAGCCTCCATTCATACGGTTTTGAAGCAATTCCGGGAATCGGATTTTTGCAGTATCTGCAAACTCTTTACTATGTAGAACTAAATGGGAATGAAGCAATATTGGAAGAGTTAGGAAGGTTGAAGCAATTAAGGAAATTGGGTGTCAGAAATTTGGGAAAAGAACAAGGATTCATTTTCTGCTCCTCGCTTGGAAATCTTGGTAAGCTTCAGAATCTTTCTGTAGAATCAATCTGCCAAAATGAGATCCTTGATCTGCAGTATCTATCTTCACCCCCCAAATTTCTTGAGCGCCTACACTTGAGTGGGCGGCTGGCAGTGGTACCACCATGGATAAGCTCTCTTCAGAAATTGATCAAGCTATCTCTAAGTGCTACTCAGCTACAAGAAGATCAGTTTGTATATCTACAATCATTGCCTAGCTTGTTATCCCTATCTCTTCGCCACGAAGCTTATGTCGGAGAAACATTGTGCTTCAAAGCTTCAAGTCTGAAAAAGCTCAGATTTCTGTCCTTGTATATGTTGACAAATCTGAAACAGGTGATAGTAGAAGAGGGTGCGATTTCTTCTCTCGAAGAGATGGAATTCATCGCCTGTCAGTGTTTGGAAGAGGTGCCATCGGGCATTGAACACCTCACTGATCTCAAGTCTCTAATTCTTCAGCATCCATCACAAGATCTGATCAACAGCATAGATTGTACTAAAGGCGGAGAGGCTTATCATAAGGTCAAAAACATCCCAAGCATCCGCATCTTCATCTATCCTAACAGCTGGTATAATCTACCGAGAGAAAGAGACTGATTTCACGGCGCATTTCTCGCATAACTGTGATCAAAGTTTGTTCTGTTTCATAATCAAATTTACGACAAATTTCCTCTTCTTGTTCCTGGGGTTCTATAATACAGTAACTATGAACATGATGAAATTAGTTTCATGATCCATATGCTTGTACAAAATATAACCAATTAATAAAAGATCATGTACCATTGTTAAGCTGAGACTTAGCCTAAACCTCTCTTTGGCTGCCTTGCTTACAGCCAAGTCTTACTTTCTGCTTCTAGTTCTCCATTTGGTTATTGTTTCCATTCTATAATTAAATATATGGTACTTTTATTCAAAATTGTTTAAACAAAAATAATGTAAACAGAAAACCAAATATAGAAATTTATTCTTTATATATATATTAGAAATAAAAAGAATGAGTAAATTACATCTGACAAGTTTTCCTGTACAAAATTTTCACCTTTCTTAGGAAAAACCGTATAAATGAAGAACAAAGGCTTGCATTTCCATGAAAAAAGGTTTCTACAAAAGAAAAAATCACACTAAGGTCAACTTTAAGAAATAATGAAGTGCTTTACCATGTATATGAACCGGTAACGAGATGCTCATCTTATAAGTTTATCACACTTTTCCTATCTGCAGGTGCTACACACTGCCATAAGGATCTGTATGCAGTAATATTAGCTGCGTCCACTCCCAAGGCAGCAAGGTTGCGCCCATACTCCTGGTAAAGACATAAAATGGACAGCGTAAGATATTCTGAGGGAGAGAAAATAAACATCAATAGAAGTGTGTGACAAGGACAGCATTTCTTTAAGAAATATATATTTGTTTATATAGCTTATTTCAAGCTATTGTTTATTTCATTTGGTTTATTTGATAGCTAAGTCAAGCTCTGAGTGCATTCGATAATTTTCACCAGTATAGGAATAAAACATGGTGAAAAGATAACAAGGCCCCCTTGATGGGGAATAAGATTTGTACCCATGCAGGAAACTACATGGGGTTGGAGAGC
This sequence comes from Corchorus olitorius, assembly GCA_001974825.2. Classification (NCBI taxonomy): domain Eukaryota; kingdom Viridiplantae; phylum Streptophyta; class Magnoliopsida; order Malvales; family Malvaceae; genus Corchorus; species Corchorus olitorius. Next base: position 121,766 of record AWUE01019349.1, read on the forward strand.
CTTTAAAGTAAGGTTTGGGGATAGGCAGTAGGCTGTATCCTCCCACCTCACTGCAATTTCTAGGATAGGACACTCACCTGAATATCAAGAAATAATTGCATGCAAATTTTGTCAGTGTCTGAAACATTATTGTCTGAGATATCTGAGCTTGCCCCAGCTCGTCTTTGTGCCCCCTGCCTTATTCTTTGAAGTGAAGACTCCGTTTTCCTAGCCTGGACATAAAAATTCAGAAATTTTTGTTCAAAGCATTCTCAAGTCAAAGGACAACTAGGAAAAGGAATTCAGCTGTTATACTAACCACGCTGACAAGGTCAGCAGCTAGCTCATAATAGCGACCAGTTATCTCTGTTGCAGCACCTAGCAGTAGATCATTCCTAGCAGCATTTGTCAAATACATTGTAGCTCGTTCACAATCCAAGAAAGTCTGAAAGCATGGAAATTAGCTGGTTTAAGATCTGTTACAAGTAATATAAAATAATTGCCTACATGGAGTCTGAAGATAGAATATGCACACTCTTACACAATTCCAACATTGAAACAATTCTTTAGCTGCTTAAAAACTCACAGTCAATTAGGTATCTACCTAAAACCAGTAATAAATTACCGGCAGGAATGTTTCATGAAACTCAAAGCACATAAACAAAAAAGCCTCCTCCAATTCATCTCCTCGTGTTCTAATCTTCTGGATTAGAGAAATGTGATATCCAAAAGCATACCTGCCAACCCCTAAACCTATTCACTCCATCATCTTTGTTGGACGTTGGTACATGTTAAAGCATTTGACGCATCATTCGTCTTTTAATCTTAAGACATTGAGATATGGCTAATAGAGGTTCAAAATGAAATATAGGCAAAAAGATCCCTTATACATATGAAAAAGAGAGAGAGAAAGAGATATGTTGAATCTTATGAATTTGATTTGCTTGATTATAAGCAATCATTTAATATAGTGAAGATGTCAAAGGAGGAATGAAATTATTTAGATTGTTAAGCATGTGAAACTAATTTTTATATTTAAAAGAGCGATGGAGGGAGAATCCTAAAGTCCAGAACAGTATGACCTCTCACATTAATAAATCCATCAATCAGGGCAAAAGGTGAGTAAGTTGAGAAAACCTAATTTGCTTGCCAGCCAAAAGGACCCATACATCAAGCACAGAAAGTAGGGACTAATATTAGCGCTTTGGCCAGAAAAATTACAATTATGAATAAAAAGGTTAACCCAAAAGCATGGAACATGCAATAATGCTTGACATAGCTATAAACTAAAATGATAAACATACCTTCAATGGGCGCAATGCCCCTGCCACATAAGGTGAATGCCTGACAGGAAGAGGTTTATTTGTCATCCTGTAAGTTGCAGTTATTCCCTTCAGCTGCCTCAAGTCCTGTAAAATTCAAATATATGAGAATGAACGACAAATTCTAGGATACAGCTGAAAATTCAAGCAGCCAATTACCAAAAAAAAGAAAAGGAAAAAATCAAACATGTCATAGTGGTTTTTCTTTTTTTGGTCAGAGAATGATGCAAATAAGATATATGCTGACATTGTAAAGCTTACCTCAACAGACTTCTGAACCAGAGCCTCTGTAATTGTGTTAATAACTGAGGGTAATAAATCATTCAATGATTTTCCACAGTACAAAATGCTCTGTTTTACTAGATCACGGACTTCAGTGGAACATGAAGATAGAACCTGAAGTACATGATCCAAGTAAACACCAGAAATCTCCTTGACCAGACAATTTATGTCATGAATAACCTGCAAGAACAAGTACATTCATACATATGCTGCTCAAAAAGTTTGCATAAATTATAATTGTGGTCTACAATATTTAACAAACATTCTAATATAATACCCGTCTAGGGGAACTGAACGCAGCTGGGAAGGATAATTTTATCTGAAAAATGAAATACCTAATAGAACGCTTGAAGTCCTATTAACAACTTAGCACATTCAGTAGATCTAAATTGGGGGATCAAAAATTAAAGGATCTAAAGCGATAGTACAACATTATATAATTTTCAGTATTTTAGTAATGACATTTAGACATACATTCCAGATCTAAGAAAGCTGAATTGCCAATTTTAATATCTACCTAAATCATTCTACATTAGAAAAAAATCAAGTGAATATCTGAAGAACTAACTAATTTTGTTTTTTATCACCCATTTAGATATCCAAACAAATGATATTGTCAGCTTTTCCTCCAATTATCTAAATTTTGAGTTTCAAAAGTGGAACAGAAGAACAGTGCTGATGAACATTTGATAAATATAATGAAACAAAGACATGTGCGTACATAAACAAAATCATCTGGAGCAGCTGAAATAGCCCACTCACATCCAGGGTTGGAGCCAGCACTACCCTTCTTCCGAGCAGCCAATCCAGATGACAACCAGTTCGAGTATCTATGAAACATAATACACAGTCAAATGGTCATACTTCGGCATATAAAGACTAACCAAAACTATCTGATTCAGGGTATGACCTTGACAGCAGCTGCAAGGACAATCGAAGAAACTTGTCAGAGCAAGAAAGGAGAAAAACTTCTTCACTCCAGCAGGACCTCAAGCTCTCCAAAAGGGTTACACTTTGTTTAAGTGTCAAGTTCTGAGAATTTTCTTCATCAGAATTTGAATTCTGGACAAGAACAAGACTTGGTGCTGCAAGTGCAGAATCCAAAGCACCTGCTATTTCTTGAAACCTGAATGGTTGAACATAGAGTAATCCACAGCTAAGTAATAATGCACTATTTCACTTAGGTAACATAAGCATCTAATAATTACCTTAAGGAAAAATAAACACCAACGTTCCACTGCTTCATGAACTCCACATAGACAGGTTCAGATCGAAATTTGGTGGCAGCAGCCCTGGATGGGCAAAATCCTGACAATGAAAATTTTATTCACATAAAATGGACCAAGTTCAAATACATCAATTCTTAATCAAAAGTAGCCTTCAAAAAGTTTGTAACCTCAGATGAAATGTAAAAGGTTAGATCACTACCTTCAAGATAAGCCAAGAAATCTAGGCTTGATTTATAGTTTTTCAGGAATTCATTAGGTCTTCCCGGTGAGAAAGCGCCAGGTTTTCCCTTTTGGATGGCCGAAAGAACCTCTTTCAGAATCGAATTTGCCAAGAAGTCAAATACGTGCAAACCGGAATTTTCTGAACAAAGGAACATGATAAAATTTTAACAGACTTCCCTGCGACAGATCTAAATTTGACTTACAAAGCCTATGCAAAGACTGAAATTATGTAAACCACTCCTAGCTAATGTACCCATTTCAGGCACCAATTGAGCATATTGGATTTTTATGACTATGATTTTTAAATCCTCAAAGTTCACTAGGAATAGAAACACGGGTCCCAACAACAAAGTCTAATGTAACTTGGAATTAAAGACCTGAACAACAAAGTAACAAAAGTATCAGGACTGCAATGGGATAAAAAGGAATAGGCAAACGTACCTGCAGAAGCAATATCCAGTAAAAATTTACAGTCATTCTCCACATACTTTTTCATTTGTTGATAATCATTCTCAAGTTCATCCCCAGATGTTCCAGCAACCACTCCTCCGGATGACCCATGTGGAATTATGCTTTGTATCAGTGGAGCCACGATGGTTGTGCGAAAAATTTCTTCCGCACTGCTAGTATTATCAACAGCTGCGTAAGCACGTAAGCAATTGTAAATTGCATTGGCATCCCTGTGTTCAAGCCCATCTACAAAACAGTGCCCCAAGCTTGCATCTAACAATAGGCTAGCACTCCGAATCCTCTTTTCCATGTTCTGAATGAAAGGTAGATTCTGGACTTGCATAATATAGTAAACACATATAAGATGAGACTCTACTTCCAAAAAAAGCTTCTAACTTGTAAATAGTTTATATCAGAATAAGATACATTCTATAATGCTTATGAAACCATTTTTATTGTCTGTCCAAGAAGCAAAGTTAGTTCAACATCTCTTTAAATCATGAGAGTTTGTACTTTGATACAAATGCAGTGCCATAGCTGATATAAGGTACATACCTAAAATGCTTATGAGATTAAAGAGTTCATGGCTGAACAGAGTCATACTGCTCCTATGCAATGGCATCCTTCTAAATTGCAGGGTGTGATTATAAGAATGCAATTGTTATAATTCTAATCTTACTATAGTTACAAGACGATATGCTGTTGGTGGGTGACCTTGTATAAACAAATATAAATTGATATTACATAATTAGATAAGGCAATCAATAATCAAACTTAGCACAATAATTTATCAGTGGCTATATCCCTAATTGCAGGTCAAAGTTCGGCATAGAAATTAGACAGAAAAAGAGGAGGTACCTCTGCATGAGCAATATAAAAGTTGAGGCGATTCATCTCACTCGCAATTCTCTCAAGCAGCATGCTTTGAGCCTCTCTGAGATTAGTGGTTCCATTTTCAACATGTTGCAAGCTCAAAGCATTTTTCTTTTGCACTGAATTAACATCCCCATTCGACCAATCCGAAGCCACAGTAGGGAGCTCCTTTATAAGCTTTTCAACCTTAAGAAACGAAAAGGAATTTTCATTTTACATCAATTCCGAAAGAAATTGAGATGGAAATGGTAATAATTCAACAATTACACTAGCACTACGTAAAATTACCTTGGAAACGACATGAAAAGTGTCGAGCAGCAACTCCAATACCTCTCTGGCAGCGGTAGCCTCAGCTCGCTGGCTAAGTCCATTCTTCAAAGCAAGGAGTGAGCCCTCAACAGCTCCCCTGAAACCTTGGATCTTGTCACGGAGCTCAAGGAGTGGAGCACGCATGCGAAGCACGGCGGAATCGACGTCGACGAGTTTGGTGGAGAGGTTGACAAAGTCGGCATAATCACGGTTGATAAGGTCGATGAGTTCATGGTTGAGGGAAGAGAGATGAGCCTGAAGCTCAGATCGGAGAGTGTCGAATGGGACAAAGGTTCGGAGCTCCGAGATGTAGGATTCGGAGTCGAAGTCAGGGGAGAGGAAGAGAGAAGGTTTGAACCAGAGCGGGTGGGAATCAAGTGGATCGGAGAAGAGATCCGTTGCAGATCTTGGCGCTGGAGATGGGATTTGATCCACCATTTTTTACCTTCGATTGGGATCCAAGCGAGGTGGTGAGGTTTAGATTTGGGTTTTAATGTCTGGAAAAGAAAAAAAAAGTTTTAAAATTAATTAAAAATAATAAATAAAAAAATATATTGGAGGGACTAAACGGTCCTGTTATAACTACTTAGCTTATTAATAAATAAACGTGGAAAATATTACATGATGCAAACGCAACGCGTGACCCATATCGGGTCATCGGACTGAACCGAGCTGGACTTCGCGGCCGCCCGCCGCCAACTTTCCCATCTCCGCTAAGTTATGGAGCCATTAAATCCCGAATCAACTCACCAACTCGTTAACCGGCGCTTATCGTAAATATCTATACCCAATGAACCAAAACAGTTTTCTGTGAGCATGGAAGACAAAAGCAGTGACAGCAGCAATGGCGGCGACAAAGATCCTTGGTTAGCGCCAGACAAGTTCTATCATTTCCTCTTCTGTTTCTTCCTTACATTTTTCTTCTCCACTTTAGCTTCAATCTCCCGCTACCCTTTTCTCCGTAAACATTCTACTAGCATCGGATCCATCCTCTCGCTCGCAGCTGGTGCTGCCAAAGAGGCTGCTGACCAGCTCGGCTTGTTCCCCTCTGCTGGTGCCTCAGCCAGAGATGCAGTCGCGGATCTTCTTGGCGTTTTGGTCGCCGCAATCGCGCTTTCTCTGGGGAAGATGCTGCTTCGACCCAGGATCGATTCCGAGCATAACCGACGGGTTTTGCCTGTTTGAGTCAGATTGGCTGATTAACTTGATAAGGGGGTTGACTGTTTTTTGGGAGTTTAACCGTTTGGCCAGTTGCTTCGTTACCGAGAAAAATGAATGGGCAAAAAGAGGTAAAAGGTGAAAACTTAAAGCTCTTCTGCATTCATTACTGGGCATTCTGGATTGTGCATTTATCAGGGCACATGATTCTCTATTTAGTTCTCTCTATTACCTTCTTTTCTATTGAATTTGTAGGAAATCAAATTATGTCTGATGTTTGTTATATTGATTTCCAATAATTCTAATGTGCATATCACAATTTGAATTTACCTATAGCTGGTTGATCATGTAGATTATATCAAATTGATACTTTTCTGAACTCTATGATTTTCTGGTGCTCATTGTAAGCTTTCAAGGAATAATCTTTGCTGCCTTCTGGTTACAGGCAGCTGGATGTTAGTTGTTACTTACTAAGATGAAATGGTACTGGTTTCTATATCATGTTTGCAGATGTTCAAGTTTTTTTTTTTTTTTTCAATTAGATGTTTGCTTTTACGCATAGATTTGTTGCAAGCATTACATAGCCAAGCCAATAGCTTGATAGTAGCTATCATCTACTGCCTAAAAGGAGGTTTTAGCTTTGAATTCCCCTACCAAAGTCCCAAGCTATCCATAAAAGAAAGAAAAGCTGCTAGGAGTATAATCTTTATGTTTAATAGACAGCATTTGCTAGGATTACTGATAATTGTGGATGCAGTAACTTGTCTCTTACAACTTGAATTGAGATGGTTAATATTGTCTGCAAATGATTGTGTAGTTCCAGGGACCAAATTGTACTTATAATTTATATATTATGTGTGTAAAGCTGGCTGCTGCTCTATATCTGAATAAATTGTATTGAACATGTAGAAGAAAATGGCTGTGAGATCCAAGCTCCATTTCTCAATCATTTGCTTTTTACATGACCTTTAAGCAGGGAGTGTTGAGTGGAGAAAATAGGGAACAAAATCACAGTCAAGGAGAGAAGACCTTACATGATATCATTTTTACCTCCCCATGGCTACGAAAAAACAATGTTTGGAAGCCCTAAAACACACCGTTCTTCCTCCAAATTTAAATTGTTTCCCATTTTTCTTAACCCAACCAAACTCTAATATACATTTGTAAATCAAAGTCGACTCCAAATTTCTTTCATCTTTTTTTTCTTTCCCTGGTTTTTAGGAACATCTATAGATTGACTATGCTGTTATACATATATATGATTGATACACACCATTCACTTATTTATATCCAAATACTAATGCGTCAAGATCATGAAATTGCTTCCCTGTCTTCTGCATCTTTCCTCATGAAGTTCTGGATAGTGCAGGTCATTGATGGATGCTAATTACCTCCTGAAGCTCCTCACAGTTGATGGCTTTTCCCCATCTTCCTCTGGTAACTTGACAGCAGTATAAGTTCCTGCACCACATAGTGCCCCAAGGATGGGAGCAGTCAGGTAGACCCATATAGCTTTGTAGTTGTTTGCTGCTATGGCTGGTCCCAATGTTCTTACTGGATTCATCGAAGCGCCTGTAAGTGGTCTGTAAAGAAAGACAAAGGATGTTTAAGGATCGTCCTCACGGAACTCATCAGGTGCTTATGCATTGGGAACATTGACATCCGTATTGTAATCAGGCTTGGAAAAGAGAAGGGTACGATAATTTACTAGCATTTTAGAGGTACTTTAGAAATTGTTAAAGTTCAAATTGTGATCCCACCATTTCTTTTTCCTTATGCTGTATTTTCTCTGATTCTAAAATGTTGCCTTAGTAGATTCTCTTCCTTTCTTCCTTTTACCCTCAATATAATTAGTATTGTATTACTTTGTTAAAGATGAAAGCAAAGGAAGAAATGGAGGTAGGTGGCTTGGAACTTTGGATGGTGTTTTCATAATTGTGGGCACTGAGTTGTCTTTGGCATCATAATTGGGTTGACTTTATCTTTTATATTATTCATATATATTTCTAAGAATCATATATATTTGTGGTTAAGATTGAAAATGAATGCCCTTAAAGCCACTAAAGCTATGATGATTATGCAGATTCGAAGTTATAATCTATGATTGTTTGCCTAGAATCAAAGCTCTATGTCATCTAATTCCAGGAACATGCCAAAAGAAAGTTGCCTCTATAATCAAAGATTTATCAAACTGATCCCTTCAAGCAAAGACATAAAATGGTTGTTGAGATGTTTAAAGCATCTGCTTGAATATTTTCCTAGGTTATGTAAAAAATTGCTGGAGAAAGAAAAAATGGTCCAAGAGGTCTTAATATCTAGTTGTCTCATTTTATATTTTAAAATTTCTTGATCAGTGAAGCTGGCGGCCTTGAATCACCAAACATGTGCTAATTGTCTCCTTACAGTTTGGATAAACACTAACCTACTTTGGGATGGCTGAATCTGAACTAATAAATCAACTTCTGATTTTGCCAAAATCCACAATAGAGGATCCTTAATAATAACAAAATAGGGTTCACAACCTTTTACCTCCTATGCAAAACAGGGCTCTCTCAATACTAACTAATACATCGATGACTTTACTTGTTTTACAAGTTATGTCTCTTTTATTAATTTTGATCTTTTGCTTCTTATTAATCAATCTTCTTCATCAGTAATAACAATAATAGTAGTAATAATACTGAAAATTTTCAATAATTACATACCCGGCTATGAGGATATTGAGCATGACAGTAGCTCCAACTGCAATTCCCGCCAACTCTCCCACCTGCACATTATGATATATATCTCACATCACAAAATTCCATACGCATCTTCCCAAATCATCAATATAAAGTTCTTGATTTCTACACAAATTTGCATGCAAGGAAATGTGATCTTTGTAATTTCCAACATCTTTACTTCAGTATGTATGCCAGCAGTGTAAATTCTAACTTTTAGCCATGAAGGGAAAGTTTGGTGAGTCAAGAAGAGCAGGTTAAAGAAAAAATCACAAATTGGTCTTACTAAATGATACCAAACTGAATAATGTGAAAAAATCGGTGCAATATCTAACCTATGATTCCGGAGGAAATGTCAACAACTTGTTTATATTAGTATATTATTATATCTTTCTAATTTTAGTAGTATTTTTATTCATTCGAGATTGAGCTTTTAAAGGGTGCCAACTCTCTTCATTGACTCTTGTCTCTTGAAGTTTGAAAATAAAATAGCAAAATATAAAGATATTTAAATTATTATAAGACTCTTGTGATCTTGTCTCTTGGAGATATTACTGGGGAAGGTTAGTCTATAAATTGAAAAATCAGAATAAGAACAAGAAAAGGAAGAAAAAAAATATTGAATAGATATTTTTGCCATGAAAGAATGAAAAAGACAAAGAAATAAAATTATTGCTTAAATGTCCTTTTCAGTATGTGGCCATGTTATCTGAGTTGCATGTAGGAGGTGCTTGTAAAATAAAAGTGTTCCCAATTTGTTTACAATATTTCTCATTTTCCTACTCTTTGATTGGCTGTTTTGAACACTTAAAAAACAGAAAAGAAAGAAAAGGGTAGATTTAAAATGTGAAACTAAACTGAACTTACAGCTCTGGTGTCGGTGGCAACAGCAGTGACAACAAACATGAGATTGAAACTAATAATAAACTCCAAAGCAAAAGCTTGACCAAATCCCCCTGAAGGAACTGTAACTCCCCCTCCCATCATTGGGTGAAACACTCCTTTTAATGCAAATGCTGCACATAATGATGCCATTACTTGTGCTCCAATGTACACTGGTACCTGCATCAATCATATAGTTAGCCACGCCACCTGGTGGTAAATTGCTGGACTCTTAGTTATAAAAGCGAGTATTTCGAGTGGCGTAATTTTTACCTGTTTCCAGGGGAAATGTTTGAGTGCAGCAAAAGAAATGGTGACAGCAGGATTAAGATGAGCACCAGAAATGTGACCAGTTGAGAGTATAACAATCATGACAGCAAGGCCAGTGGAAGCAGCCAGGCCTATGAGAGTTTCAGAGCCTTGAGTCTTTTGGTTCACAATTGCTGTTGCAGTCCCTGCAAATATCAGTATGAGAGTGCCTATGAACTCAGCTCCCACCTGGTTTTTTTCCCAAAAAAATGGGAAAAAATGGACAATTTTGGTTTTGTTAGTTTAATTGTATACATAAACAAAAACTTCAAAAAATACCCTTTTGGGGTCTTTTTTTGGTATTACCTTTCTTGTGAGTGAAACAGGAGGAGGTGGCAATGAGCAAGAGACAGGGGGCAGTCTTCCTTCTTCCATGGACCATTCTTCCACACTGAAGCATTTGCAGCTTTTGAGAAGGGATTTTGTTCTACTAATTCCACCCCTCTGATTTTCCCTAAACCCTCCAAAGAGTGGTGCACCAGGAGTCCCTGGTGTTGCTGGGGTTGAAGGAGCTGATGGAACATCCTCATTCTCCATTACTACAAATCAAACCCTTAATAAAAACAAAAAAAATGTAATAATAAATGAAGTATTGTAAGAAAAGAGAAGAGATCAGAAGGGTTAATGTGTTTTTCTGCACTTGTTTGTCTCTAGTTTTTTGGATGTGATTACTTATGAGCTTAATGTCTGGTATTTATAGTACAAAAACAAGGAGTTGACTTAGAGAATCCCAAAAGATAAGAGAGTGAGAGAAAGAAATAAGTAATAAGTTAGTGGTTGAAACTGTGAGATGGGAGAAAAAAGAAGAAGAAATAGTGGAGAGAGGTGGGACATTCATGAACAAAGTCTTGCAGTTGTTGATAGTTTGGAAAAAAAGAGGCTTTTAACATGAGACATCAAATTATGAGTTCCCCTCTCTGTCTTTCCCACTTATCATTTTTTTAAGCTTTTTTTCACTCAATTATGCAGTGGAGTGGACAACTATACTTAGCTTCTTACTTGAAAAAAGAAAAAAGAAAGACAGAGATGAAATCATATGCTATAGGGTAAAATATTACTGGCTGGCACTATTCTTTTTTCCAAAGTTTCACTTTTGATTTAGGAAAAAAAAAAAACTTTGGAGGGTTGGATTTACCTGTTAACTAGCTATTTGGAGTCAGTCCAATGATTTATTAGTAAATACTACTATTTTGTCTTGACATTCTTTAGTGATTTGGGTTTGGCTGGTTCTGATATATATATTAACAGCAATAATAGCTGCTAAACTAAGTTGGTTCCACTTCCACGCATGTGTGATTGGCTGGTTCTACCATAAGCAGAGTAAATCAATACTTTATATGTATTGATACAGGGAATCTTTAAGAATGGACAAATTATAATATTCAACTTATTGGTGGAATTTTGTTTTTTCTAACTTAATCTAGAGATTTTGTTGAAGCTTCCTACCTTGTTTCGAAGAAATGCTGGCATCAATTTCAGAAAGACATTAACATATCCACATTTTTGTTTTACCTTCATGATCGTTGGAACTAAAAGTCTACTACTCTATTGCGGGTGTCGGAAACACATGTAAATCTTAACAAAGGAAACAAAAACAATTCCCTCTAGTTGATCTTTATTATATACTATCAATTTGTTTGATACCATAACAGTTCTGAGATGCATATCTAAAGGCTGTTTTTCTGTTTCTTCTTTTGCAGAATTAAATGGAGAGGATTGAAGAGCAAGTTTTGGGAAGAACATAAACATGCATGCATGTTATGATATATATAGAATATGTTCTTCACTGTAAAAGATGAGTCTGAGAGGGCTCTGAGTTGATCAGCTGTGTATTTTTGGGCGGTGACAGAAATTGGAAAACGACCCTTTTCTTTTCTTTTCTTTTTGTCTAAGAAAGAAATTAAACTAAGGTGGAGTTTGAATTGAATATTAGACCATATGATATGAAAGGAAACTGTTTGTGAAAATGCATGAGTAAACTATAGAAAGTGCCAACATCTTGGAGCAGTGAACATGGGATTTTGAAAGAGAAAGTCAGAAAGACAATGCATTATGCACCATTCTTTGCCATGCCCTTATGTTTTCCTTTTCTGGATATGGATGAGACTATAACCCTTTTCCCTTTTTCTTCATTTGCTATATGCTTCATTAAAAAATTCTTTTTTTTTCTTTTTAATTTTCCCCTTCTCTCTTGGAGCTTGATCTTGAACTCAAATTGAACTAATCCATGTGAAATAAGGAATATTTTAGATTGAAGGGTTGATAATTTGACATGTTCAATGTTCCTTTAAGTTCAACAAGGCACAAGTGCCCGCGAAAGTGTTTTTATAGCATTTTTTATTCAATAAATAAGGTTTGAATCTCTCATTCTTCAAAAAGAAAAATTAACTCTCATTGACAAATACAGACACACTTGTATAAGTAAATTCACGATCTAGTAATTATAAAATTTTCAATTTCTCATAGGAAAAATCTTGCTCTTCATGGTACAACTACAAGGCCTTGCTTTGAAATTTTGGACTTATCAAATACTCCATGTTTAGATCAAATTAATGCACCTCCATACATATGAAATTATGAGGAAAAAAGGGTAAATAAGGGCTTAATGGAAGGGCTAGAGTTGCAATAATTATGTATCTTCCATTCCATATATGGAGGAGAAATGGGAGTAATGCAAAGAATATAAAGTGATATACTTGAACTTCCATAGTAGCATGGGGAACCATAAGAATGCTTTGTATGGCAGGGATTACAAAGAGAAAAAGAATGAATAAAGATAATATCAGAACAACATATATATAAAATTATTAGTCTTAAAGACAAAGTGGAACATCAAATCATAGGTGGAACCATATGAAAAGAGTCTAAAAAATAGTGAGTTTAAGGAATTGAGAATATCAATAGGTGGCATAAATTCTCTTCATTTTTTTTCTTGTGGATGTCCATGGCTTTCTTGGTCTATTAGCTTAAGCCCTTCCTCCCCTTATTCAACTTCTTTTTCTTTTGGTTCCCTTACATTGGTCAAGAGATTTTGCTTCTTTTTCATCTATTGGATGTCATTTTTGGTGACACGAGCCTCATAATTATGTCTACATCTAGCAAGAGATTATGCCATTGGTTTGGGGAAGCATCAATAATAGTAATTTTGGTGCCTTGTTTTTGATTTAAGTAATAAGTTTTGAAGAAAATGTTATCCCACAAGCCAATTCTATTGGTTCCATGTGCATGAGAGGTTGGCCTTAGAGATTTTGCAATTTATCATTTGTTATATTACTTATGATGCATATGCTGCTGATAAGAAAAAGATACTCTACAAATCATTCAAAAGTGTTTTTTTTTTAATTTTCAACAATTGATTTAATTTGTTTCTTATTCTAAAATTTATTGATTATCTTAAAAGATTGTTCCTCGATTCATCTCAAAAGAAGTCGATATGGAACGATTAAAAATGAGATTCCCCCTTATATTATTTTGATGGCCAAGCTAATTATCGCCTTTAAAGTTGTTTATTTTATTTTATTCATTATTTTCTTCAATAATAATGGTGAGGCAAAAGACTTCCTTCTCGAAATTTCCTACTAAAAAGATACACATTTTTTTTGACAAAAAAAAAAGATACACATTATGACATTAGTAACTTTTTTTTTTTACTTAAACAAATTGGCTCAAAATATTGAACGATTAGTTGTCTCGTAGAACTTTTTATTTTTTTCTTAAAAAAATGTCTTCACTTTTCTTCAAAGTATGCGATAAAATAACTAAAAAAAAAAAAAGGACTAATGGACTGGAAGTCTGGAACCAGACCCCATTTCCAATATTTTGAGAGTTTTTGGCTTCTTCACTGTTAAGTTTTATATGCTCTCACAGTGCACATGCTCGAAAGCATGTGGAACGAACATTTATCTTTTGTGACACTTATATTACATACTTTACCTCCATTGATGAATTAAATATTCTAATTTTTTATCAAAATTTTAAGGGCTTTTTTTTTAAACTCCTTTTAGCAAAATTTTTAACTTATATTTGATAAAATTAGAATATTGCAAACTCAATTGACCCAATAAAAAATAAAATGACTTATTTGACACTTTACAAAGGTCGAGGACTGATTTGATGATAATATATAGTATTTTCTTCTTATACCAACAATGTATTCAATCAAGAAATGGGAAAGTTATTCATTAATCATTAGCCTTTAAGAAAATGAAGATTGTTCATTGTTTCTTTTATACTTTAATTTTCAGCTTTTAAGATATATAAGGATCTTCTTTGTCCCCATATTGTCATAACTTTGCCCAAGCTCATTTTTGTGTTATTGATCATGATCATTGTTGGTCACCTCAACTTTAGAATTTAGATCAAGCAATAAAGATTATAAGTTTGGATTATATATGAGCAATGGGAAAATTGAATTCCCAATAAAAAAATAAAATTACTATCACTTTTTGGATTAAAAAGGTTAAAATTTATGGTGTAGATGGCAAGGAGTGCAATATGAGTGGCTAGAATTAAGTTCTTGTCAGACTGTAATCATACCCATTTAAAAAAGAAAAAAAAAGTTAATGATAGCATTTTTCCCAAACATACATCAAGGGAAAGTACTGGCTGTGATTTCTTCTTATTTCCATGTTATGATGATATATATATGATCCCACATTTGGAGTGATATGTGATTCACATGGTTGGTGAATTGTAGAGTTTAATTTGCCAACCAAAAAGAAATTCAATAATCTCTTATTATGATCATGTCTAGTTCTCTTTTCTTTCTAGATTTTCCTTTCTTGTTTGGGTTGTTTAGTAGGAATTCGTCAATGTAACATTTATGGTTTCAATGGTAAGGAGAAGAAGAGAGAGGGCCAATAACTTTATAGGTTCCAAATCTCACTCTCAAAAAATATACCAAACCTAAACTAACACCTTATAATACTAGCTAGGGTTGGCCAATTGAGCACATCTTTCTCAAGCAGTGGGATTAAGTCCATCGAGGATCAATTTAAATAGTGGTTCGACCTTGATAACTAATTTTGATCAGTCCATTTAGTAAGAAAATATGCACATTTATTCCTTTTTCTCGAAAAAAAAAAAGACGAATCTCTATTCCTCCTTAATAAATGAAATTGCATCATGAACTAGAATTGAACAAGAATCTAGATGAGAAAACTTTAACCCCTTCCTCAGAAATGAATCACAATAAATGTATCTAGTTCGATCACTATACTCAAATTTTTAGCAATCCTTCTCGAATGCCCCATAAGTCATTTCCCTCCTAAAGATAGGTAAGTCAATTCAAAGTTCAAACTACTATCCTTACTATTTCGTTTGTTATTACATTTGAAATCATATGAGAAATGGGGAATGCGAAGGAAATAAATTCATTAATGGTAAAATTATAAATAATATAACTAACTTAAGTTGCAAGATAGGGAAATGGGACTTTTGAGAGGAAATGGCCCCAGAGAAATAATCCTTCTCATCCCTCTCCTATTTCCTTCATATTTTTTTTCCTTTGTTGTATTTCCTTTCTAAAATTATATTTCCTTCCTATTTTCTTTCCTCCCTTCCCTCCTACCAAACATACCAATGTAAGAATTTTGATTCTATTTCTATTAGTACTCCAAGAAGCATGATTAAGGCCCAAGAAAATAGCATAGAAAGAAACATGATTAAGGCCCAAGAAAATACTAGCATAGAAGGAAATAGAATGACTGGCTATTTGGACAATAAGCCTATATCGGCATACACTATGGATTTCACTGAATTTAAATGTGAAGTAGTTAAAACAATTAATGGGGTAAATAATACTATTAGAGCACATCTTGAAACTTGTATTACTTTAAATATACAGACCTTGCATGGAAGACATGTGTCTCTCAAGGGAAATGATGGGTATCAGAACATGTATTTTTTGGTTATTGACTTAAAAAAACACATCTTAATTAAAATACCTCTTAATTAAAATTGTACTAGATATTATCCCCGCATATTCGCGTCGGGTTTTCAGTTTATAATTAAAATTACGTAATTCTATTTCTCAGTAAAATTTTATTTTAAATAATAACAATTAAGTTAAATGGGAGGAAATATTGTTAGAATATTTAAATAATTATCTACTGGAAAATAGAAATGGAATTTTAATTTGATTATAATTCAATGTTCTAAATATTGTTTATAGATATAATATAATAATATATATTAGTTTTCCTAACCAATCAATTTTGGATAAATGTCAACATGAAAGGAGCCAAATACTGAGCATATAAAGATTTAGGGACAACTTTAATAGTAAGGTATAGATAATACTACTAGTATATAGTATATCCTCACGTAAATATAAAAGATTTAAAGATTTTAGAATTCCTAGAAAATTCCATGGAAATTTACAATAATATTTTTGTAAAAAATATTTAATTAGATAAATATTTAAAGGGTATAAATAATATATATTCCTCTAATAACTATATAACTATATAATAATATTAGCAATAAAATTAAATGAAAAATATGGAACAATTGTGTTGCAAAAGTAAATAATAAATATATACTAGTATAAATTAAATCTTTACAAGCAGGGCGCGGCCTGCGCTTGCGCTGCAGTCATCTTCTTATTAAAACTATATTTTTTGTAGTTGTTTAAGTCGGTTAGTAAGAAGATATTGCATTGGCTATAAGTTAATCAGTTAGGAGAAACTCATACATCGAAACAAATAATTCGCATATATAAAGCAAAACACATTACCTCTCTTTCAATCTAAAAGTGCATTATCTAAATTCTACTCCATCTCTAGGTAATTCATCAAAATAAAGCTAATATTCTCCTCCATCTCTAGATAATTCATCAAAATAAAGCTAATATTAATTGTTGCTTGAAATGTATGTTGATCATTAAAAAAAGTATAGTACACTGCGGTCATTTTTTAATATTGATTGCACTTGTTGAATTAATGAACTCGAGTAGTCAAGAAGCATGTATAGTTGTCGTAGGAAAATTGAATTAGTTGAGAGCATTTGCAGAAACATATGTAATTTACACAATGCATCACAAAATCACTGTATTTAGCATTGGCTAACTATAATATAAATTCAGATTTACCTCAAAATGTTGCGGTGAGAAGTGAAGGCTCTCCACTTTAGGTTATGTCATCCTAAGGCGCTGCTAAATTAAATGGAAGGATCTTATCAACGTCCATTTGAAAATTTTAGGAAACAGAACGGAGTTCATGTGAAACCAATTTAGAGAAAAGTTGGGGAAGAAGAAACCCACCCAAACAGAAATGAAGACGAAAAGAAAACAGAACTGGAATGTCAATAGTTTACCCATTAATCAACCATTATTGAAGATACATTTATAGCACCAGTCCTTTGGAATTCCGACAGAGGAGTTGAACCAGTAAATCCTAATATCCACATACAATTAATATGTAATTAAAACACACTTAAAAATAGTAAATTACAAAAAAGGACTGCAGGAAAAGTAAGAGAGGAAATTCATCGAGGGCCTTTTTAATCACCTGAAAAGTGAGAAAAGACCGAAAAAAGCCAAAAGGAGCCACCACATTAATCCTCAATTTGGCCTTTAAGTAATTTCCATAGCCACTAAAAATAATATATAGTATATATATTAGTAGTAGTATTACTATTAGCAGTATTATTATATTAATATTATTATTATTACTAGTAATTTAGAAAATTATAAGAAAAAAGGATTTTTTTTTCTCAATTTTAATTGCAAGTAAATAAAAGTCATTGATCCGTTCTGGGCTTCTGGCCTAAAAAAAAAAAAAGTCTTTGATTCACGAGCGAGACACGGATGAGCTTCGTACCACTTATTAGGCTGTAATTATATACTGCAGACTACATAGGACAAAGGCATTGTTTATGCGTGTATACTACCTGAGAAATCAAAAGTCTTTTGCTTTGTTTTCCGATAGCGGGGACTGTGGAGCTGAAAGTGTTTCTCCTCTCCTCGCCCCTTTTTGTGTTGGGTTGTTTGATTTTGCAGATTATTCACCGTTTCTGTTAGAAGGTAATGCTACATTTCGTTTATTTTGCTTTGATTTTTTTTTACTGATTCGTTTAAAGTTTTATGGGGTTGAGCTTTTCTGGGTCTTTCGTTTTAGGTATTAGATTGCTTCATCTGTATCTGTTTTTTTTCATCTATTTGCTGGTCATTTGTAATTGTAGATTTTGTCTGCTAGAGAATGATTTTGGGCCTAGATTTTCCCTGTGCAAGTTGGGAATTTTCCTGATTTTATACATCTTTGTTATGAAAAGCTGTCTCATTTTCTAGTTTCTTAAGTGATGCAGCTTTGCCATAGTAGGAAGAACCTTAAGCTTAATGTGTTTTGTGATTGTGAACATGGACATGCATGATTTACCATCGGGTAAAGTTCAGAGAAGAAGATATTGATGGTTACTTGTTCTATTTGCTAAATGTTCACCCATATGTCTAAGAATCTTCTTTAGGAACAGAGCTATTTGTCCCATTTTAAGTAGTAAACCTTTCATGGTATATATGCATCCTTGCCATGCCTTCTTATTTTGTTTATGTGGAATCTTTAAAAGGAACCTGCTAAAGGGTGTTTCATTGCACGACTTCTTACTTTAACTGTTGCGCTATCTTGCACATCCAGAATGCCTTCTTTTAGTTATGATGTTTGGTTTGCTCAGGGTACTTATTGGGTGTTTCTCATACTTAGATTGCCCAAGCAGGTGTCCTTCATTTCTTGAAAATTTTTAATATTTCATAATCTACAAAGTTGCTTGGTTAATTTATCTATTTGACAAGCTTTGCCACCCTTAAAGTAAACTTATTAACCTTGCATTCTAATTATCATTGTATATTAATCAGATGAGCTCCAATTCTGAAGAAGAGTCAGATATTAGTGAGTCTGAGATTGAAGAATTCAAGGAAAAACCATATGAAGAGCTTCAATCTGGAAAGTACAAGGTAAAGGCATCAAATGGTGGCTTAAGATGCCCCTTTTGTGCTGGAAAGAAGAAGCAAGACTACAAGTACAAGGATTTGCTTCAACATGCTTCTGGAGTTGGCAAAGGATCTGCGAACAGAAGTGCAATACAGAAGGCAAACCACCTGGCCTTGGCGAAGTATTTGGAAATTGACCTTGCTAGTGAAGTGGACCCTACCCTCCGTCCAGCTGTATCACAACCTGTGAACCAGACTCCAGAGAAAGATGATATATATGTTTGGCCTTGGATGGGGATTATGGTCAACATAAACACTACTTCAATGGACAAGAGTACTTTTAATGATCAAGGGTATTGGTTGAGTAAGTATTCCAAATATAAACCGTTGGAAGTCAAAACCTTTTGGAATGATGATGAGCTGAGAGGAGAAGCCATACTGAGATTTAACAATGATTGGAATGGCTTCATAAATGCTACTGAATTTGAGAAAAGTTTTGAAGTTTTGCATCAGAGTAAAAAGCAGTGGAATGAAAGACAAACAAATCTTGGTTCAAGCACTTACGGTTGGTGTGCACGCCCTGATGACTACCACTCTGATGGCCCCATTGGGGAATACCTTCGTGAGATGGGGAAATTGCAAACCATTAAAGACATTGTCCGGGAGTCTACTCAGGATAGGAACACTGTTGTTGCAAACTTGACCACAAAAATTGATTTGACTAATGAAAATCTTGAGCAACTACAGTACAAATACAACGAAACAAATATGTCCTTAAGTAGAATGCTCGAAGAGAAAGACAGACTCCACCTTGCCTTTATTGAAGGTCTGTTTCAGTTTCTTTTTATTGACTTGTTTCAGTTGTTTGTGCCCTTTTTCATGTATATGATTGAACTTGACATGTTTAGTCAGTTGTATTTGTATCTCCTTTTCTTTATAATGCTTTTTAGTAATTTGTTAAGATTTGTTAACAATGTAGGGTGCATCATTTTAATTTGACTGGCTTTCTTATGGATCTGACTTAATTTGCTGCACTGGGCCTTCTTGTTTTGATGTAAAATATTCGGACTGTGGCTTTTATGCTTTATTCTCACAGATTCAATTTAAGTGTCTATTTGTGATCTCTGAATGATTTGTTGAGCTAATAGCCATTTACCAGTTAGATATACATCTAATACTAGATTGCAGTTTGGGTTTGATATACATTCACGAGTTATTTTATCCATTGTTAGTTTGTCATTCTCGGTAACATATGGATTAAAAGATAAAAATTATCGTGCCTGCAGTAAGACATGGGTCTATAGTTTTGTGTTTTAATTGTTTCAGAGACAAGGAAGTTGCAGAGGCTTGCTCGAGATAATGTTCGAAGGATCTTGGAAGAACAGGAAAAGATGAATTATGAACTAGAAATGAAGAGAAAAAGAATTGACCATTGGACCAAGGAGTTGAATAAACGTGAGACGCTAACTGAGCGTGAAAGACAAAAACTTGAGGAAGAGAAGCAAAAGGTAATTCTTCATTTCTTGCCAACTCTAACCACTTAGTCTTCATATTTTTGAATAGCTATTGACCTAGTAGTTTTGTGCTTATGATCGAACTATATTCTTTTGTATCCATTACAAATTCATGCTGGTTCTACTTTTGTTAAGGATCTTCTTTAACATTTGACAAGAATAATTAGTTAAAAATGCTCTCTTTAAGATTAAATACACATGCATTTATCTTGTAGTATATATCATGCTGAGTGTATTGTTGGGTTTTCCTAATATATAAGCAAGAACAACATGTGGAATCCCTTTATACAGAGTACTATGTGTAGATTTCATTCTAGCATATCACTGCTGCCACTGACTTTTATACTTGAATTAAGGTTAAATTAGGAATAACAATCTAAAACTGCTTTATTGTAAAAATCATTTTGCTTTATTAATGGATATATTATTGCCACCTGTCACTGACATTGTCTTTTGTTTTTCCAGAACAATGAACGAAACAATTCACTTCAGCTAGCTTCTATGGAGCAGAAAAAGGCTGACGAGAATGTTTTAAGACTGGTTGAAGAGCAAAAGGTGCTCCGCATAGTAATTTATTTTTGTACCACAGTTTATTTGCATCTAATAGTTCTTTTACATCTTTTTTTTTTGGCACAAAGTTCTTTTTCATCTTCTATCGATGGTGATTTTAAATTTCCAGAGGGAGAAAGAAGAGGCCCTGAAAAAGATACTTCAGTTGGAAAAACAACTGGATGTCAAGCAGAAGTTGGAAATGGAGATTGAGGAGTTGAAAGGGAAACTGCAGGTGATGAAGCATCTCGGACAAGATGATGCAGCAGTACAGAAGAAGATGGAAGAAATGAACAATGAGTTGAAAGAGAAGGTTGATGATCTCCAAGATATGGAGTCGACTAATAATGCTCTTATAGTCAAAGAGCTCCAAAGCAATAAAGAGCTCCATGATGCACGGAAAGTGTTAATTCAGGTACTTCCTGCTTTTGTTGGCTTGGAAATGAATAGTATTTGCCTAGATCATGAATTACAGTGATGGAACCGATATTCTCTTTCCTTCTCTCTAGGGTTTGCAAGAGTTGTTGGGTTCTCGTTTTATTATTGGATTAAAGAGAATGGGAGAGCTTGATATGAAGCCCTTTCAGAACACTTGTAAGTTGCGATTTAAAGCTGATGAAGCGGAAGTACAGGCCATTACTTTATGCTCCTTGTGGCAGGAAAAGCTAAAGAACCCGGAGTGGCATCCGCTCAAAATGATAACTGAGGGAGGAAAGCACGAGGTATACTTTCTGCATATAATCCATATGGAAACAAAAGTCGAATGGTTTTCAGTTATATTATAATTGGTCTTATGCCTGGATCAAGCTTTGCTTGAAAGATATAGATACTGCATCAATTAGCCCTGGTGTCACATGGATAATGAAGTGGAAAGTAATATATCATTTTCATTTTTGATTTGTTTAAGAACCAGAAATTGTAAGTAATCTAGGCCTTTGTAGTAATTTCTTTTCCCTATTGTAATTGAGGGAATTCAGAGATTGCTTCTTTTACTGGTTGGCACATGATTTTTTTTTACAAAGTTGTTCTTTTGCATAAAGAACTTGTTAAGCAGATGTCTGTGATATTTAACCTTCATTTATTCTTTTATGTTGGGCCCCTCCTGGGATAAATAGGGCTATTGCTGTTTAGAAATGATATTAATACATATAATCTAAAGCAGGAAATTTTTATACCTTCTGAAATAATAAGAATAATACATGGAATATTCTTTTCTGATTTCTTGATAATTTATGCTGCAGGAAATTATTAATGAAGAGGATGAGGACTTGCGAAATCTAAAGCAGGAATGGGGTGAAGAAATTTATGATGCAGTGGTAACAGCTTTTAAAGAAATGAACGAATATAATCCAAGTGGGAGATATGTCGTTTCTGAGCTCTGGAACTTCAAGGAAAACAGGAAAGCCACACTTAAGGAAGTCATTAATTATATTGTTAAGAACATCAAGACAGCAAAGCGCAAGAGGACTTGAGGCAAAGGTTTGTTTTTACCTTTTATGGACCATTTTGAGTACAATTAAATAATGCATTAACATTTCCTTGTTTTTCTGTCATGATTTCAGGAAAATATTTTGCTGTGTGAATTAGTATTTACTATAATGCTATGTTCATGTTATTAAAACTTTGACCTTTACGCTGTTCCTGTTCTTTACCTTCCTACTTTTAATGTTCCTCCTCTCGTTGCTAAAGTTTCGTGTTTTTAGCTGTCTGTTGATGGTTTATATTTAAATTTCTGGATAATGCAGGAGCCTATGTTTAAGGAGTTTAGAATCTAACTTATCCAGTGGGAGAATGTCTTTGGAGCTGCACCATCTCATCCCATCAGAACTTGTATTTGTCAGCTACTTGAACAAAGCTTTTATCATCTGGCCAAAAAACAAAACTTCTATCGTAGGTGACTGAGTAGTTTAGATCTGGGACAGTTTACTTCTATCCTAATCACTCATTTTCCATCTGGTATTTGGTTATGTTTATCTATCTGAGAAACGCAGTGACTTCTATTTATGAACTTCTATTTATGAACGGTGTATGCACGAAATCCGGCTGGCAGAATATGTACCAATCAGGCAATCACTTCCTCTCTCAATCTGGGAGTTAGATGAGACCATAATTTCGGTACATGTTCCATCCAAATGGATCAGCTGCTTAATTAGTTTGCTTAGTTTAATAATGATATATATACATTATTTAGCCTTCTTTTCCATGTTATTATATTGCTGACTTATTCTTCATGAACCATAAGGTTGGGTTGCTATCATTTTTTTTTTTGGATAAATGGGTTGCTATCATTTTTTAGCCTTCTTTTCCATGTTATTATATTGCTGACTTATTCTTCATGAACCATAAGGTTGGGTTGCTATCATTTTTTTTTGGATAAATGGGTTGCTATCATTTTTTGTTTTTAATTTCAGTTTCCTTTTTCCTTCTATTCATTCATAATAATATATACAAGTAGGGTGGCCTGCGCTTGCGCTGCAGTCATTTTTTTATTAGGGCTATATTTTTTTAGTTGTTTAAGTCGGTTAGAAAGAAGATATTGCGTTGGCTGTAAGTTAATTAGTTAGGAGAAACTCATACATCGAAACAAATAATTCGCATATATAAAGCAAAACACATGACCTCTTTTTCATTCTAAAATTGCATTACCTAGATTCTACTCCATCTATAGGTAATTCATAAAAATAAAGCTAATATTATACTCCTCCATCTCTAGATAATTCATCAAAATAAAACTAATATTGATTGTTGCTTGAAATGTATGTTGATTATCTAAAAAAACATAGTATGCTGCGGTCATTTTTTAATCTTGATTGCAATTGTTAAATTAATGAACTCGGGTAAACACATTTACAGCACTAATCCTTTGGAATTCCGGCAGAGGAGTTGAACTGATAAATCCTAATATCCACACACAATTAATATGTAATTAAAACACACTTAATCATAAATATAAAAATAGTAAATCACAAAAAAGGCAGCAGGAAAAGTAAGGGAGAAAATTCATCATAAATATAAAAATAGTAAATCACAAAAAAGGCAGCAGGAAAAGTAAAGGAGAAAATTCATCGAGGGCCTTTTTAGTCACCTGAAAAGTCAGAAAAGACAAAGACAAAAAAGTCAAAAGGAAGCACCACATTAATCCTCAATTTGGCCTTTTAGGTAATTTCCATAGCAATTGTTAAATTAATGAACTCGGGTAGATACATTTATAGCACCAATCCTTTTGAATTCCGGCAGAGGAGTTGAACCGGTAAATCCTAATATCCACACACAATCAATATCTAATTAAAACACACTTAATAATATCTATAAAAATAGTAAATTACAAAAAAGGGCAGCAGGAAAAGTAGAAAATTCATCGAAGGCCTTTTTAGTCACCCAAAAAGTGAGAAAAGACAAAAAAAAAAAGGCAAAAGGAAGCACCACATTAATTCTCAATTTGGCCTTTTAGGTAATTTCCAAAGCAATTGTTAAATTAATGAACTCGGGTAGATACATTTATAGCACCAATCCTTTGGAATTCCGGCAAAGGAGTTGAATCGGTAAATCCTAATATCCACACACAATTAATACATAATTAAAACACACTTAATCATAAATACAAAAATAGTAAATTACAAAAAAGGGCAGGAGGAAAAGTAAGGGAGGAAATTTATCAAGGGCCTTTTTAGTCACCCGAAAAGTGAGAAAAGACCAAAAAAAGCCAAAAGGAGGCACCACATTAATCCTCAATTTGGCCTTTAAGTAATTTCCATAGTCACTAAAAATAATATATAGTATATATATATGGGCTGAGTATTTTCCCATATTAAATATCCAAAATCCCTTAGCTTCCAGGCTTCTTCAAAGCTTGTCTTCAATCCTTCGCAATTAAAGCTCCATTCTTCAATTCTTGCTCTTGAAATTATTCTTCAATGGTCTTCAAATCTTCAAATAGTCTTCAATAAGTCTTCAAACACGAACTTCGAATCTCCAAATCTATACTCAAAATTACTTTGCTCATATCTGTGTAAAAAGTCATCAAAATAGCTCCAAAAGTAGTGAAAATGATCAAATTATCAATTTCACATCTCATAAAGACTCAAATCACAAATATTAACAAAATAACATATATTTAAGCATAAATAGATCCAAAAACATAATAAAATAGCCATAAAAATAGAGTTGTTTTTGGCTCGATCATATTTTCCCCCACACTTGAACTTTGCTAGTCCCTTAGCAAATCAATGCGTAAGTTAATCAAAAACCAATTTTTCAAGAAATCAATTTGAATTCATACATACATCAAAGAATCAATTCAATCATAAAATCAAAATAACAAAGAATAATAATAATACTCAATCAAAAGATCAAGAAACAACAAGCATCATCATTCTTAAGTAGCCATAATCAAAGTAGCTTTAATCACTTACCATT